>JBBUKS010036735.1:0-10796 GCA_038050645.1 Hedychium gardnerianum | reverse complement strand
ATCTTCGGTCAATTGGAAGAGATCATAATGTTACCTTTCCAATGGTTTTTTTCTTTCGTCTTTGATGATCTTTTTTTTGTGTGTAATTCTTGAATAAATGACCTAGGTTATTGACAACACACTTACCTTTTCCTTGTTGGTTCCAATGACGCTTGCTAATTTTTAGCTTATTTGGTGTTGCATTCCCTTTGGTAACTGCATCTTGGTTATCTTTCCCTATTTTATCTTAACTTATTTATTTGCCTCCCATCACTTTCTATAGCCACTGTTCTGTAAATTCTATTTACAGAATGATTTATTCCATGCCACATGTCTCTTTAAAATCTTTTCATTTTTTAGTCTAGAATGCAACAATTCTTTCATCTTGTTTTCTTATTTTGATTGTGACAATGTTGTGTTGATAGTCTAGTAAAGCAAGTTTTCTCTTTTCCTCAATTTATTTCTTGTGTGCTACGTAGCTCAGATCTGTTTCTGTTCTTGTTTATTTCAGGTTCTTTGATAAGTCAAGTGAAGAGAAACTTGGTCATGCTGAGAAACTGACTCAATACAGAGTAACTGTTTTTTTTTCTTTCATTTCTTTGTCAGTTATTGAGGTTTCAATCAAGCAAGACAAATTGTATACGGTAAGTTCTGTTGTTTACTTATTTTTTGTATCAAGTAGAAGTTTACTTTACAATTTTATGCCAATCATCACTTTTCTATTTTTTATTTATCATGGCACATATACACACAGATATTTATAATTTATCCAGTCATACCAATGTTCATAGACTCCATGTTATTACTTCATTGATGTTCCATGAAAAAAGTGGCTTCTTCTGCATTTAAAGTAAACAAAAGGAAAAGTATTAGTCCTAAAACTTCCAATGAGATTATTAATTATAAATATTTTATTAGAGAAGTAAATTTGAAGTTAATTTAGGTTGGCTAGAGTGATTAGTAGTTGATTTGGGATTAACAAGACTTAGCTGGGTTTAAATTAAGGTTAAATAAATTGTTTTAAGATGGGATTAACATCAATTTCTAGGGTTTAGAGTATACCAAAACCCAATTCAATGATCTTATGCTAAAAGAAGTTGAACCAAATCGGTTCAAATTAGGTTAGTTTTTTTTATTAAGGAGTTTATTTAGGCTTGTGGTTGATTTAGGAATTTAGCGAGCCTTGATTTGGGGCAAATTAGACTTATCGATAATAATGACTCAAATCATAAGCCGTTTAAATTGTGGTTTTAGAGGGAGCAAAAAAGTAAAATAATAAAAAAAAATTGGTTTAAATTGTGGTTTTAGAGGGAGCAAAAAAGTAAAATAATAAAAAAGAAAGTTGGTTGAAACTAGAAATAATGTTTTACAAATATACTTCTCTACGGGCAAGAGAGTCTATTAACTTCTTTTGTATTTTCACTATTATTATAACTATGTCAAAAAACGTCATCCTAAAATATTTTTTTCATTCCTAATATTACTTTGCCCCTTTACCTTGGAATATAAAATAGAAACTTTAGAATTTAAAATTTCATTCTTTCATTCATCTTAGATGCATAGTGAATAACGAGCAAAGACCTTTGATATTTATATTCACGGATCTAATTATGATTCTCATCGAGCAATAAATGGAAATTGAATAAAAGATCTTACATTAGGAATTAGAATATTTATCTTAAAAAGGAAATATAAAAAATATTAAGTAAATTATCAAACTTTTAATTTATTTTTTAGACTCGTTAATTTGTATAATTTGACTAACTCAAAGTAGAGGTATGTCTTTTTTTATTTGCTTTTTCAATTATACATATCTTCTAAGCTCTAGAAAATCAATGAAAGTTCACAAGGATTTAGATATTGTTGTTTTTATAGGAAGGAAGTAAGTCATCTAATTCCTCCTGCATAATTTATGTTTTTGACTAAACTCGTGCTTATGCATGTGAATTTATTTCTAACATTGGGAAAGGGAGATCATTGTTGTCTTTATTTTTTTTTTTCTTCCATCTAGCACTATGAGGGTAAGCAATTTTTTTCTCTTTATATATGTGCAATTCGTCAAAATGAATCATTATCTTCTAAAAGCTAATTATTGATATTTATTTTGTAGAAGAGTTTACTTATGGTTTTCTTGGATGAGTAGGTACATATTTTTAATGATCTCTTCTACAAAAAAAATCTTTACAACTTTTATGTTTTTTAAACTTTTAAATACAAATACTACATGCTATTTTCTTAGGAATCTAAAATGACTAAGTCTTGATGCTTTTATATCATTTGAAAAGTAGATACTCTTTAGGTTCTAAAATGTCTTTATGTTCTACCTATTTTTTAAGTACATTTTCACTCAACTCTCAGTTCACCAACAATTGTCTTTCGCAACAAGACCTCTTGTCAAATTTCTTCTTTCTCATATGTATCGAGTCCCTTGGTTCTCTTTTCTAGATATTTGATCGAAAAGGAGTTAGGATTCTGGGAGTGATCCACCTAAGGTTCAAAGGCTTAGGAGTTGCCGAACCACATTACATCATGTGTTGTCGTGTGTGACTTATTTTATTTTGTGTTACTACTTGCTATGTTTTTGTCACCTTGTTGAGATTGTAATGAGAGAAAAGATAAATATTATTTGCAGACATGCTATTCGCCTCTTCCCCTCTAGGTCTCATGTTCACTTAACTATCACCACGATCCAACTACTTACACTTGAATCTTCAAGTGGAAGTTCTAAATTTTTTTAACTTATTCATTTGCTCTTCTCCCTCTTTGACAATAATTAAAATGATTGCACCAAATGAATCCAAATTAGGTATTTTAATTTATATTCTAGATCTACAAGGTGTACCATTAAGTCAAAATATCAAAAACCTTACCGTTCCAAAATTATTTTCGTACACTTATTGTTTGCAGAGTATCAATTGGCTCAGTATTGTCTCTAGTCGATTCGTTTATGATAAGTTTCAAACTGCACAATTGTGTCAATTTTAGAAATCTATAAAAAATCAATGACTACAAAAATTCTAATTTTTTTTACGTTCATCTAATGCATAAAATTATCTTATTATTATGTATTTTGGGTTATTTTATTATTATCTTCATGGCCGAGGGATCGAGCACCTCTCCCCGGTCCAAAATAAATAAATATTTTGATATGCTTGTTTTTCTTATTATCATTCTTATGGCCGCGGGATTGAGCTCATCTCCCCGGTCGGGACTGATTGAATTTTCGGTCTTCTTAATATTCGTACTTGTTCCCATGATCGAGGGATCAAATTCCTCTCCCCGGTCTATGGACTGATTGACCTTTTCGGTCTTCTTATTACCTAGGCGAGATTGGTCTTCTTCTCTTCTTGGTATTTTTATTATTATTTCTGGTCAGAACAATTTGGACTTCTAGTATTCCCGCTATTCTTATTATACTAAGGCGGGATAGGTCTTTTGGTTTCTTTGGTATTCTTACGATTATCTTTGGACCAATTGGACGTTTGGCCATTCAGATATTGATATGTCCCTTTAACCATTATAGTTGAGAGAGTCGTCAGTCATATTCTGCCCACTCGGCCACTCGGGATAATGGTAGCTGAAGTGGTGTACAACTTGTCATGTCGTGCTCACTCGGCCACTCAGGGTAGTGGTAGCTGGAGTTGCATGCAGGCAGGGATCCTCTCTGATAGTAGCTAGATAGTTACTTTGCATACTGATCACTCGGTCACTCGAGAGCAATGGTAGCTGGAGTGCCATATAGTTGTCATGTTCTGCCCACTTGACCACACAAATATCGTGATAGATGGAGTGGTGAGTAGGAATGACCATGCATATGCATTTGATAGTTGTTGCACATGTTGTGTATATATATATACACCTTGCATATAACAGTGATATGTTACATGAGTTTGAGATAGAGTAGTGACATTTGTTAGACAATGTTATGCTTTATCGGTATGCATATGCTCTATATGCTACTCTGGTGAGTATGAGCTGCACTGTTGCAGATCTTTATTATATTTATACCTTGCATATAACAGTGATATGTTACATGAGTTTGAGATAGAGTAGTGATATTTGTTAGACAATGTCATGCTTTATCGGTATGCATATGCTCTATATGCTACTCTGGTGAGTATGAGTTGCATTATTGTAGATCTTTATTATATTTCTGTATCTTGTCCTATACTTGGTAGAGATTTCCTTACTATATAGATATCATGTACTATCTTTTTATACCCGCAGAGTCATTTAGACTCACTACTCCTCTTTGTATTTAATTTCCTCAGGTATTAAATAGATGATATGTGTTGTCGCCTAAAGATCATGTCTGTCTGTCCCATGTTACGTCGGGGTTTTTCCACATTACTTTCTATTGTATTTTCATTGCACATTTAGTTTCTACTCTTATTGTGTAATAAATGATCAGTTGTATGGATTTTGGGTTTCCATTTGGTATTTGACTCTTGGTTGTTTTGTCTGCTATGTTAAGCTGTGCCTGCACTCACGTTTTGCTATTTGCATTGGAGTGGTTTTGTTATGTCTTTAAACTTGTCATTTGATTATTATTTTGCGTGAGTTTTGACTTGTATAAGTTATGTGGACTTGTATCAGTGTTGTATCTATCATTTATCACAAGGAGGTACTATTTATATCATCGGACAAATATACTTCCGAGGTATGACAAGTCATTTGTGTTAGTTTTCAAAGAGAATGCAAAAGTACTACCTCTATTGAGTATTTTCTCTTCAATTTTGAACTAAAAAATTATTGATTTTTTTTTATTAAATTAATTTAATTGTCTTTTGGATTTCTATTTTATATTCGGTAGTTGTATTTTGTTACTAAACCCTTGAATTCAACATATTGTTTGCATGGTTTTTTCATCAATAGTTGGCAAAGCTAACAACAAGACATTTTAAAATATTATTTATGTTTAATATGGACATTTTGAAAAGAAAAAAAACCCTTGTCATTATCAACTTTATCTCTTTACGTATTGTGCAATAGACTTTAGTTTAGACACATTATATTTCAGTTATCTTCCTTCAAGATCCTATATCTTGTACTATACAATTTTGGTCTATTGAAGTTTATTCAAAAAAATTAGGTTAGAGATTCTTTCATAGTCAAATGCATAGCAATAATTAACTGAACTGCATATGTATACATATACAAAGGCATCCATGGATTATCTCTTTTTCACTTATCATGCATACTCAATAGTGTCTAAACATGAATAACCATTGTGCCTGGAATACCAAGCATCAACTTATATCTCGACCAGAGATATAATAGTGAATAAAGTTTGATCAATCGACTTAAATCGTAGTCTTCTAATATGAATATCTCATAAATTAATAATCGTGCATGATATTGGCACGTGGCATAACGTAGTCAAGCTTTCAATTGGGCAATCAAAACCAATGATCAGAGACATCATAACAGGGCAGCTAGCAAACTTCCAAGTGAACCACGAAATTCAACTTTTAGTGTAGCTGGATTGGAAGATAGGAAAGTGAAATAATATACGGTTAATAGGGAAGATTATCGTAGAGTGTGACAATAGTAATACCTTCCATGCTAGAAACTGCAACTAGCACATTCCCAATATCTGTCTACGATGCAGACTTGACTAGCCTTGAAAAGAATTGTGCATAAAACCCCATAAGATTACTATAAACACCATATAACACAACTAACTTCACTTTTTAAATTACGCAAGAGTTGCAGCCACGATAACTTGATTATTAGATATAAATTCTAGCTTGATGCAACATGATTGTTGGTAAAAACAGAATAACACTATGTAAAATCCTTCTTGATTGGTTGTTTGCTAAATGAAGTTAATTGACAAAGGTTCTAATAACCATGTAAAAAGAAAAGAAAAAATGAGTCATTTGGCTACTAGAAATAATAGAACCATATCTAAGTCATTATTGATAGCAACATGAACAAAAAATCAATTTTCTAATATGAACATAAAAAGATTAGAAATAAATTTGTTAGATGGAAGAAGTGAAGCAAATAAAACCATGTAGATGGTTAGACTTAGTTGGCTCAATAAATCAACTGACTTTCTTCCTGGAACAAGTAGACAAAAGGCTTCAGCAATAGGCCACAATCATTTTAATCACATTCTTGTACACTAGGAAGAGGACATGGTCAATACATTTGTAGGCAACTATATGATAACCTACATAGTTGTAGTACATGAACTACTACAAGGGTTGAGAAAATCACAAAGGTGGTGGAATTAGGGCTCCCCCTCACTACATCCATACATCCACCTTAATAAAAAATACTTGTATAGCCCAACATTCGACGAAAATAATGTCATCTATAAACAACATGCATCATGGTAACGTGTCTTGTCTTGAATATGTTTGGTAAATTTATCCAGAACTAGTGTAGTGATCATAATTTTCCAATTGCCTTATCAATCCCAAAATCTATACGCGAATTTATAAGTACATTAACTATTGTCCATCCTGTAATGCGCAAATTTATAAGTACATTAAAAGAAGAATAGTAAAAGGTCATTGAGTCTAATCTTTGTACGCATGGAAGAGTTGATAGAAATTATATTTAATGTTTATGTTCAACAATTAATGGAGCATCCAAACCAGACTAAGACCCGGTGCTGCTCCACACTCAACATTGCTGCTATCCGACTTCTATGTATCCAATAATCATGAAACAAGATTTGGAAAATTCTCTTCTCCCATTCATTTGATGTGAGATCCAAGAGCCCTAGCTGCCACGAACCGAACTTTTGGAATAGGATCAACCAACACCTGTTTGCAAGAAGGGAAGATAAATGTAGTACATGTTCAGAGACCTCATTTACAACAGGAAGAAAAAGATTGCTGAGAATTTGCACCTTTTTAATTTCAGGCAGAAGTAATCCTATATAAGGTATCATATCCTTAGGTTCAGTTAGTAAGGAGCACATGTTTCATGCAATCTGAGCAACTTTTTTCTTTGTCTCAGCACTTCTCTCCCTTAAGCCTCTATGAACAATTGGTACCAATAATGCCAAGGATGGAGCATCAACTGAGTTGATGAAAGTGGTCTGCAAAGATAGCCTAAAGTATTAAAGCACTTAACGTTTAAGACAATTAAACAAGCAAAACTTTTAGCCTACTTGAAGAAGAATGTCTAGAGAATGCTTTGTGTACTCATTAGGATCAGTTAGACCCATCAACAAGGTGGGAACAAGAGCAGATATTTCCGGATTTTTAATGACGCTGCCAACCTAATTAAAAAAATCATGTAAAACACAATTTTAAGCAACAGAGATACGTAGAACTTCGACGAAGAGGAGAAGATTGTTACCTGCTGTAGAGCAGTTTGGCCAGCATCCTGTACTTTGGGGTGTGTATCAGTCAGTATCTGCAATCAATTTTAGTAGTTATGCTTTAAAGAAATTTCACAAACCAAAGAGGATTCATGACCTAAAGACAATTGTGTTTCCAAGTAAGAAACCTCCGTTAGTTTGGGAACAATCTTCGGGAGGCACTGAGAAAGTTGCTCAGGTGCACAGTACGCCATAGCACCCAGAAGCTGCACACTACTTTGCTTGGTTCGCCAAGCTTTATCTTCTAGCCCCTGAGGATATTAGAACCAAGTCACTAGCTGACCTTGAAGTGAAACCACAAAAAAACACAATTCAAAACAACAACAATCACATATTATGAGACCCATAACTCCATTATGAAAAATATAAGAGTAGATGATAACCATGTGTTAATGATGTAGATCACCAAAAAGAGAGGATGCTTCAAGCTAGGACAAAATCAAAAGAAAAAGCACCTTAAGAAGTGAAGGGAGAATAAGCTTCACTCCGTAACCAGTAAGACGTGACATCATTGCTCGAGCAGCACATTCAGCAGCATCACGTACTGCTGCTACTTGATCAGAAAAAGAAACCAAAAGCAATGGCAGCATTTGAATGACATACCTGGAATACATACATAAAATAACATCACACAAGCCTGTTTATTAGATTTGAGAATTAAAATTTTGGAATACTTACTGTTCAAACAATCTACCAAGCTTTTCAAATCCAAGTAAAGCTCCTTCACGAGACTTAGCTGAATTTCTAAACAAAAAATAGGTGAGAAATGTATACACAACATCAAAACGAAGACAATCCACAAAACCTCAAAAGAGAAAAAATAACTCAACGACTAAATTAAAAGGACAAGCAGATTTCTTTATAAGTAATAGTTAAACCATTACTCCTATTTTTGTCTTAGTTAAATGTATATCTTACTCATGCTGAGCACTGTAAAAGGAACGTCGCTGATTGAATTAAGATCGATCAAATCTTTGATTGTTCTTGGTATAAAGATTAGAGCATATAGGCCCCTTCATGCACTCCTTATCAAAACTCCCTGTTTTCGATCTCTTATAAGCTATGGCTATACCTAATTTTTCATGTCAATTATCTGCTCTCCTTGTCTTGGTTACAGTAAGAGACATGAAGCTTGGCAAAACCCATTGTATTTTTCGCTCTTCACAAGGCATCATCTATCAAACCACTTGTAGCTATATTTTGCAACAGAATGGTTCATCGAGCTTAAAAGTCACCTTCCTGATATTGCATAATACAATGATTCATGTATGCACTCTAACAATTTTAGGGGAGATGTAGTCCTAATCTTATTGTATTTTGTTAATGTTGTTTCCTCTTTTATATTCAGTAGTAAAACAACATTCTCATTTCTTTATCCTTGGCAGTCTATTTTATTTTATGTCTAATGGTTTGGGGGTTGTTTGTGTTTGTTCAAGTGGTATTTTTTGTTGTTGTGTTTTGTTCATGCACTCGAACCTAGATAATAAACTTCGTATTTCTCAAGTACTCCAACACCCATAACAGTAAGATTATGATACAACATTTCAGGTTATGTATGATTTTTCAAGACTACTAAACCTTGTTTTGTGCATTCTTCACTATCTTTACCTCAATCCATACGACTTCCATCAATTGCACTCCAACTCTCCACTAGAATTATCCACCTTCACTATAGGTGATATATAGAAATATGTTCATCAAACTCTCAACCTTCATCAATGACTTCATCCGAGGAAGGCTGCATAAATGAGATATAACACAACAGAGAAACTTACACATCAGAAAAATATATATATATATATATATATATAGAAACTCTAACGCAATGTTGATAAACACAAAGGGTGAAAAACCTATCCTGTAAACCTTCATAGAGGGTTGTGATCATGCCATAATTTTTCAAGCAAGATCAAAGGCTACACCACAGTGCTCTCCATATCTATCACTTTTCATCATTCGATCTGAGTCTAGACACAAGTGTTCGGCTATCCTCCTAATGAATTGTAGAGGAAGATTGAAAATGAAAATACATCTCAAACAAGAAAAACAAGGACAAGAATTACCAAGCAAATTATAAGAATATTACCAACAAAGTGGCAAAATACATCTTAAACAAGAAAAAAAAGCAATAAGAAACAAAGGATTAAATATTTCAAAAGGAAACAAACAATATTGCATACAAAATGAAATTACTTGCTTAGTTTTTAACTCACAAAAAATACCTGTTTAGATGCCATTAATGGAGATAAACAATCAGCTTGTTGTACTGCCTCTAAGGGAGTGTTTAGAACATTCAATGATTTTTCTACAACAATGTGGACTTTTGGATCATCTTGCTCCAAGTATAAATTGTAAGCCAATAAGAGTAAAGTAACAACAAATATCAATGTACAATAGAAAGGAAAGCAATGACAATAGGTAAACCACCAAAATTCCTAGCACTAATCTCATACCTTTGCTAAATATTTCGCAAGAGCTCCAGTGAAGGTCACAACACTTTCCCTCACAAGATCATATTTCTCTTCATCATATGCCTATAGACAAAGAAGCAACAGAGAGTTAGTGGCTCTTGATGACAAACATTAGTATTAATTAGGTTTAAGATACAGGGATCCCGAATCCAAAAAATAATCAATCAGTTAAAATGAGAGTACATTCTTATTCAAGTAATTGTCAAAAATAGGAAAAAGTAAAGGAAATGATCCCAAGGTCTGCATTTATCATTCTTGCACGGACATAGGATCTACCTGAATTGAAGGAATAAGAGAAATCTTTTCAATTTTCAATTATGTATAAATTTTTATATCAAGAATGGATGAGAAAATAAGGATCAATAAGGAAAGTTAACTAATGAAAAATAATATATTTAAAGAAAGTTTTTTGATTGAAAAACATATGACAGAATAGGGGACTAGCAATATATACCAAAAAGACCATTATACAACTCAATCAACTCGTAATAGCATAAAAGTGTTGTGCTGGTGCAGTGAATTTTACAGAACACGTACAGCCTTGGCAATAGAATTAGTCAACCAAAGGTTAGCTACATAAACCTTACATATCTTGTCTAATGATTTAGATATCTTGATAAATAAACTAGGTGAACAAGAAATAGTTGATGCAGAAGCTATAAGCATAGTTTATGTGTACATTAAATTGTGAGGAAAAATATTCCCTGACCTTCTCTGGATCATGCAAAGCAATCCAAATACTTGTTGTGATCAAAGCATCATTCCTAAGCACATGGTCAGGGATAGAAGGAATGCATTTTGTAGCGGTCAAGTAGGCAAGAAGCGCTTGCAGATCCTTAGCATAAACTCCAGAAAGGGCTTAAATTACACAGAAATATTAGTAACAAAAAGAATAAAAAAACATTATATAAGTGTAATTTTATCGGATGTCTCTTCGGAGACATCCGATAAAATTGGAACGATACAGAGAAGATTAGCATGGCCCCTGCGCAAGGATGACACGC
>JBBUKS010036716.1:0-10796 GCA_038050645.1 Hedychium gardnerianum | reverse complement strand
AAATTTTAAATGAATAATATAGAGGATTCGACTCTCAACTACAACTACATTGTATTATAAATTTTTTTTTCCTTTAACTAAAAACGAATCTAAAAATGATAATTATTCAGATGGACCTCTATTAATATTTTTTGATTTATTTTAATAGTCGATGAAAAACTTTTGTAAAATCTAATCGATCATCCCAAATTTAATATTATCCGATCTGATTAATTATTATTTTTTTAATCGTCCAATAAAATTTGTACTGATGATGCAAACTTTTTTCACTTCCCCCCTGCTATTCACCTGATTATTATTTTGCTCCAATCAATATGCATTAATCTCCGAAATATATATAAAGCAATATCATCCCTTTCAAGATCGATATTTATTCACTTCATCGACGGTGAGGAGAACTTAATGAGCGAGTCCATTTTTATCACATAAACAGGAACAAAGATCATGGAGGGATGAATTTATCGTTTCACGGACTGATAATAAATGCCTGAGACATTATTATCATAAAATTTGAGGATCAAATTCTAATTAATAATTAAATTCTTATTTTTCATCATATATTGGTCATTATCCAAACTAATAAATTAGCCTTCGCAATTTATTTTCTCTATATTGGTCTTGAGACGGATTAGCGGGAGTGTTGGGGACGAGAGTTTTGCCTTTTATCAATATGAAGGGATGAATTTACCCTACGAAATGGACTGATGATTAATACATGAGACGTTGTTACCATAAAATTTGAGGATCAAATTCTGACTAATAATCAAATTTTTGTTTTTCATCATGTACTGGTCATTATTCGAGCTAGTAAACTAGTTCCGAAATTTATCTCCTCCGTATTGGTCCTAAGATGAATTAACGGGAAAGTGAATATTTCATCTTTTATCATCATGAAGGGATGAATTTGAGCCTAGAGTTAATTTGGTTGGTAAATATATGAGATAATAATTATAGTGACGGAGAGATCGAAAATTTTCAAGATCATCTTTGATGATCCTACCCATACACATATTATACTTGAGTTCTTGTTGGACTCTCTTACGTGGAATAATCACGAGGAGATCATTAATAAGACGGTATCATATTTTTTTTATTTTTTTTATTTTTATGGAAGGATGAATTTGAATGGTCTAACTCGACATAAATTAATTTGAAATCTGTGGTTTGTTGGTCCGATGCACCGTATCGGCGCCGAAGGTTTGAAATCGCGTCTTGATAATTTTGAAGGATCCGACGAATTCAATTGTCGGCTTATCCAATTTGATGTCGTTCAATAACCTCGGTTTCACGATGTTGGATTCGGTTGCTTTTTTAAAACGTTTTTCCTTTTGTTTTTTCTTTTTCTTTTTTAAATCTAAAAGAAAAACATTGTCTAGAATTCTTTTTTATTTAAAAATAAATAAAGTTAGAATAACCGCATTTGATAAAAAGTTAGAATTCTCTTTTTACTCTAATTAATTGATTAACCTTAATCAACTAGATTGCTAAATAAAAATAATTATTTTTAGGTACACTTTTTTTTTATGAAATTTTTATGTACCCTTTTAATCTATCAAATGATGACACCAGGATATTCATCCCTTGGTCCAACTTATATTATTCGGCTTTTACAGTAAGATTCTTTATAAAATGTTAGTATCATTAGTGTTTTTTAATTTATCCTGATGATCGATGAAAAATTTTCGTGGGACCAGACTGGTCATTCCAAATCCGATGTTACCCGATCTAATTAATTATTTTTTTTATAAAATGTTAGCAATGGTATAATAATGGTATATTATTAGGCTTTTCGGTATTTCCGCAAAGGACGTACTTAGATTTCGAAATTTCATAAAGAGTGCATAGTAGTTTTATATGTCTCAAAGACGTATTTTTTTTCTCAAAATATTTTTTTATAAAAAAAAATTCATGATAATTTATCACTTATGAGGAAGTACGGAAATTACAAATGACTCAGTGTTATAAAATTTTCAAACTCACGATAATATCATACGAGTAAAATTTAAACAGTCGTTAAATAAAAGATATTTTTTATTATCACATCATAACCACGCGACACTAATCTAATATTTATTTTAAAAATAAATTAATAAATTAAATAATATTAAATTTAAAATTATCGATCTAATTTCATAAAAAAAATTTAACGATCATTAGAATAAATCGAGAAACATTCATTCGTGATATACACTCAGGAGATTAATATTCTATAATTATATACTTTATTTTAAAAAAATTATAAATATATTATAATTAAAAATTGAACACAAATATGAAGCGACAACTTACATCTTTCTAGACATTTGAGTCTCTCAAGATAAATAAATAAAATTATAGCAACTAGGAGAAATTATGAGTTGCATACGTAACTGATCGTGTCAGTTACGAAATAATCAATGTGAAACTTCATAATCAATTAACAGTAATAATGCCGATTAAGAAATAAATACCGTAAACTATTAGATGCACATTATTTCGTACCCGATTAATATAATTAATAAAAACACGAGAGCTTAAGTCAAATCACAAACGTACCTCAACCAATTAATAAATAGATAAGAAATATGCACACTTGGAATCGTCAAAATTATTATTAATTTTAGGGGTAAATTTGGCCGACAACCAAGCTAGAAAAGTGAATAATTCAGTTTAAAATAATATAGCAAAGATCTAAATGAAGAAAATATTTTTAAAATAAAATAAAAAATAAAGTAGCTAGCTTTTCTCGTGTCAAAATCATGAGAGATGTTTATGAAATTGTTCTCTATTTTCAACCTCAAACATATACGATATGGAATTTTTCTCCTTATCTTTTTAGAATAATCAAAAGTAGTGGGCCGAATGACAAAGAAAAAAAGATGAAGTGAGAGATGCTCCTTTATTTTACATGGAAGATATAAAATGCTAGAGCTCTATGATTGCACATGGAATATGATGGGCAAATATTACTTAATGACTTATTGGATGATCATTTCCATTTGCTATCAATTTATTAAAGAATTGTTGAGGCTATCTTTTCTAGACGCAATGTGAATTATTATTAATTTAAAGAGCGATGGATTATTATTAATTATTTTATCCATAGCACGTATCGCATGTTGTATGATTATAAATTATTGAAGGTCATAAGATATAGATAGCATGCATCATACATTGTAGTTAAAACATTCGCAATACGCACCGCACGCTTCGATTAAGAGCATTCACATTAAGCCCCGTAGTTTAGATGTGATATTAACCATATTCAACACCACACAAATATAAAGTCAAAACTCAAATATTTTCAATACTATACAATTATAATACCACATAAAAAATAATATATTTTTACTTAATAATCATCCAAATTGATAATAAGAGTTTATTTAGTAATATGATTTCTTTCTTATAAAATATACATGATAAAATCAGTGGATAATCAAGCGATTGTGATTCATATTACATCCGAAAGCATATTTTACATAAAAACTTACAATTTTGATTAAGTTAAAGTTTAAATATCATAGGTTATTAAGTCGAACAATTAGAGTATACTTATATGATTTGAAACAAATAATAGGTTAAAATTGATTTTTAGTTTTATCTTTTTTCCCACTGAGACAAAATTATGCTTCCGTACCGAACCTCTTAACAAACCTCTCCTCAAAGTAGAGTATAAAGAACAAATTCTTATCCAAACTTATCTTCTTCAATTTAAGATAGGAATAAGAATAAAATTGCATTCATTTATCGACAATTCTAGAAATAAATCCTAGAATAACTATAGATATAGTGAGAATTTGGCACTCTTTGATTGCCTTTCGCATTCCACTCTTTTTTTATGTATTAATTAATCATAGAAGAAGAAAAAATTCAACGGGGCGTGTTTTGACTTACATGCAAGATAAATCTATGATGACTCTTCTAGCATTAGCTATGTTTAATTGTCATCTTTAAGTTCGTCAACAATCCTACAAGGATAGCAATATGGATGCGATGCCAATTAATCTCTTTGAGAATTAATAGAGTGTGACTATCATGAGATAAGATTAAGATAAATACAAAATAGTGAAAGCTAAGTGATGACAAGGAAGAGGGGCCTTGTTTTTCAAACATCTCTATTTCAATTTTCACAATGTGATGCTACCAAATGATAAAAAATATTCATACTTCACTGTGTTAAAAATTAAAGAAAGGATAACAAAAACAAAAAGAATGCTGTAGCTTCCACTTTAAACGTCACTTTGATGGATACGTTTCTGGTTTGTCCTTCTGATAGTCATGGATGATCAGCTACGGCACTGTATCATTTGATGGAAGTGGCACTAGAATCAATGATCAGCAAGCAGTTCATGGAACAGTAGACTACACGGAAGCATCAGAACAATTTACATGAGAGTTTCAAGTTTACAAGAATTTAAATGTTCCAAGATCTCAAATGAAGCAAGGAGATGCTTACTTCATCTTGACTAAAATCTTATTCTTCAAATTAAAAAGACTGTTACATATAAAAAAAGACAACAACATGAGGCTGTGTTAATTAGAGATATACATTAATCATAGATTAAAATTAGTAATTTACATGCCTTCCAACTGGCATGACGGTGATCCTACTGTACATACACTAGCTATTCATCACACCTGTGTCATCCTCCAGATGACTGTAAATCTAATGATTCCACAAGACGAGCGGACCTTCTTCGCCTTTTACCATCGGGAGTGAGCCTGATGATGCTGCCCTTGGCAAGCTGCTCGACCGAGAACTTGCCATTTTGATCTGCTGATTCCAAAGGTGAGACAGCTTGGGAAGTGGAACAGACTTTTCGGCATCCTTTTCTAAAAGGTGATTTCACCCTCTTCCTAGCTGAACGGATCACGGATTCTTCCCTCCTGTTATACTTGCCGCAGAGCCTGACATAGAAAGGATTTGTAGCTGTATGACATATAAGCTCTTCACATGCTGGAGCCTTCTGAAGATCAACATTCCCATTATTGACCTGAAATGTAAAAGCATAATCACGGAAAAGTGTGTAAGAAATTGTGCATTCTTGCAATAATTGTTTGTTTGCACGTCTTTAAATTAAAACAGGTTGCCAAATAAAATTACAATAAAAAAGAGTTCAGAAAAAAGGTCAAAACCAGTTGGAGAAGGGCAGAAAATGTCCTAGCAATTTCATGTTTGGGTTGGCCGTTCACAATGTTTGAGAAGGCAATGCACCCTTCAGCGTCTGCTTTCGAGGAAACTTTGTCCATAATTCTCTCACTGTACAAATGGATGTCAAAAGGAGGTCGTCTCTCCTGTATTTACACTTCCATTAAAGATAATACTTATAAAATCCAGAAGAAATGAGTGTTCTTAATAAAATATATTTGGCCAGAAGTGCATGAACCAGATTCACGGATCATACTTGTTCTTCCAATGTGTGTTCAACTCGCTGCTTCCATGTTGATACCCTTGCTGCCAACTCTGTTTGCGTTTGTGTTTCCGCTATATTAGCCAATAAGGCATCCTGAAGCAAGATAGGTAGAATAAATCAATCAGCTGCACATCATATCCTAGCAAGATTGAAGAAAAGTTTGTGCATTAAAATTTCTAATATGTGACTTTCTAATGTCCCATGTGAAAGGTCATAAATCCATGCAAGAGTTCCATGCTAATTGCTAATATAGTAACTCCGGAACAAGCAAGCTTCTTAGAGTATGATATAAGTTTATCAAAATTAGAAGGGAAATAAAAACTGCATATTAGAACCATTGCATAATTTAAAAATAGATTGCTTCAAAAATAGTCAATAATAGATTTTATGATTAGACAAGTCGAATCAACTCAAGTTGACCTGATAAAGGGTAGAGGGAAACAGAAGAACACTTGGTTAACATGATTAAAAGTGATATAAGATATTTCCACATTATTAGCTAGATAGATAGTCTTACATAAGATACATAGAGCAGGACCAAAATAGTTAGGATTAACATGGCTTGAAGATATGAATTTATACAAACTACATAATAAGACAACCTAATATTTGTTCCTTTACCAGATGACTGCGGCACAAATCTTCAAGGCTTGCATGAGAATCATGATTATCATGTTGAAAAGCTTCAGGACACACAGACACAACAGGATCACCTTTCTGCATATGAATATGTGCATATTAATTAAAATAGTTAAGTAACTAACACAACCAATAAGCTTTGCAAAACTGACCATGTTGCAGAGAGGTACATCTTCATCAAAAATTGTGTTTGGTAGGTCAATCTCATCTTGACTAAAATCAGGAGAACCAAACCCATTATCATCATGATCATTGACAAAATTGTAAAATCCATCATTTTTGCCCCATTCTGCAGAGATGAGAGTTCTTCTTAGCTGCAACAAGAAAGTTGATCAGCGATTATACACACACACACACACACACGTACACATCAAATAAATGTCTTCACATCAACACAATGTAAGCAAAATAATTACCTTCTCGAAGATAGGAAGAGACTGAGATTCTTGTAAACCTTTTTGTGATTCAAATGAGACTGGAAGCTCTGAATCAACAATAGCATCAGGTTTCACAATAGGAAATTGAGGTGCTTGAGTGCCCTGCCTTTTATAGTGAATACCTTGCCTTCCAAACTCCTTGACTATTCAAATATAGCATGAAAGAGAATATTATAATGAAATAACTACAAACAAAGTTTGTAATAAATGAAGTAAAGCCTACTTCTTTTAAATGGTTTCACTTTCAAATTTCCCAGCTCATGTGGATTCAATGGCTTCCATGGATCATCATCATCACCATCAGATTCATCCCTAGCAGTTGAACACCCAAAATTGGGTTCATCTACTTGACAATTGTCATGATCAGAATAATTATCAATACCAATGTGGAATGTAGGTATCTGGGTATCATTGTTGATCTCAAAGGCACAATTATTCTCTGAAATTTTATTTAGTTCACTGCCTTGATTCTTTCCAAAATTTGACTTACAAGCAGCTCCCAAAGATCTTGTAGTTGGAGAATTAAAAGAATTGCGGGCAGTTTTGGACCTCACTGGAGTACCAGTATGTGTAGCAATATCATTGTCACCACCTTTACTTGCTCTCGAAAAATCATAAACGGCTCTAGCATCAGAAGGATCTAGCAAAAGAAAGTCCCCATAAAAGGCACAGGTTGCTAACTGCAACAGAATAGTAAGACAGATTAGTAGCATATCTAAGAAAGAAGAAGAATTCTAGATGTGTGTCAAATAGATGCTAATAATATATATTACCAAGTAGGATTCTAGTTCACTACCGTCACCACTAGAATCTAAACAGTCTCCTTCTAGCACAAGCAAATTGGCAGGAGGCTTTGTACACTGCTTCGAAGATTCATTTTTATCAAGTACACCAACCAAAGAAATTTTTGCTTCAACTGTTTAACCAGTAATTACTTGCCAAGTCAGCTGTCATACCTATGAAGCTAATAAACAAAAATAAATCATATGCACCTGGAACATCATCTAACTCCAAAAAAAATTCATTCTCTTCATTAAGAACATTATCGAATTTGCTTCCATCAGGTTGATTGGAATCTTTTTCATTTTGTTGTTGCCTGTCAAAATGCACATAACTCTTCAGTACCACCCAGAAAAGATACAAACAGAAAAAGGGGCTTAATGTTAAAAACCTCACAATCAT
Source organism: Hedychium gardnerianum (assembly GCA_038050645.1). Taxonomy (NCBI): domain Eukaryota; kingdom Viridiplantae; phylum Streptophyta; class Magnoliopsida; order Zingiberales; family Zingiberaceae; genus Hedychium; species Hedychium gardnerianum. The sequence continues at coordinate 3,142 of JBBUKS010036716.1, read as the reverse complement.
CACGAAATACTTGAAATAACATGGATAAGATTGTTGGCAAGACAGACCTGGTCCAATCCACCACGTCTATCTGGCAGAGTTAAACAAGACCAAAAGGTGTCATGCAACCTAAGATATATTAGCCTTAATCATAGGTATGTATGAATATATAGTTTGATAATACTTAAGGATGATGATTTTACATTTAATCTGGGTTAGTTAGTGGATTCCACCTATTAATTAATCATTACAATTAGATTATAGCTTCATGATTTTATTCTTGACCTTGACTTATGATTTCTTAATAATGAAATTAAAGAATATTATCGTTATAGTAAATTGTCCATCATTGACCTATTCAGTACTAGATTTAGTGACTAAATCATGAGCCTTAATATTGTATTCTATGATTCATGATAATACTTTCAAATTATATAATCCTTCTACTTGTGGATAGCTTATTGCTCATGATTGCTCTTGAGTTGATCCATAAATTCCTCAACAACCCTTAGTATATAATGCACTAGACTTTGACACTTGAAGCACTGTATATATATCTCTTGTCTAACTCGATAATTCCATAATAATTTGTATGATGTATTTGACCTTGTCACTTGATATCCCAAGTTCTATTTGACTTTCATTTTTTCATTGCTTATTGACATTGTATAAACTTTTTTAACATGATAAGACACTTGTATTCCCATGTCATAGGAGATCAATACTGGTGGTTTATGCATTATCTGGTGATATCTACTGGTACCTGAGTTGTTAAATGTGGCAACGACGAGGTTCACTATCCTTGTTATGGCATATGTTGAATTCATAGCACATTGTGGCAGATGATGTGTACACCACTCTAGGAGAGTGGGAGTTTCTCCATCAGCCACCAGCATTTGGGGCATATACTCGTCCCCTTTATACTTTTGCATCTATATTGAGTATTGACTACGACTCTTTTAAGCACTTGACTATGATAGATTTGCCATTGGATGAAACCAATTGGTATGTGCAACCACAACAGGCTATCTAGGTAGCCACATTCAGAATTTAGACCGCTCCCGTATATGGTTAAGGCCTAGTAAACAAGTAAAGTAGGCTTACAACTCTAAAATTAACAATTAAACTCTAACCGTTTTCTATCTGTGACTGCAGAAAGTCAAACAAGAGGAAAATTTATGTTGAAACAGCGATTGAACTAGGCAACTCCATGCGTTTAGCAAATAGTGCAGCCCGTCATATGTTGTTTGCTAGTAAAAAGAACTAGCACAGAGCAATAGATATCTTACTGATGTAACCTTGGTCAAATAACGATAAGCCTCACCAACTTGTCTCGTAAATATATAAGGTGAGATTTTGACCGAGCAACATTGAGGACATCTCAACAATTTATCAATGCAGGCCAAAAGTGATGAAACTCGAACCTCTTTTGAGATAGAAACTCCAGCACATGTAACACCAGAGAATAAAGATACTCCACCTTCCGGCTATAAACCTGAGCTGAACCTTGGAGAAGCAGTGCAGCTAGAAGAAAATACCCACATTGAAAGTAAACAAAAGTTGTAGCCGCACAAAGAGGAGCGCAAACCAAGGAGATAAAACAGGAAAACAAAAAGATACCTTCGGCAAAATTCACGGAGTGGAGCTCGTGGTCCTGGTCGGAGGAAACCTCGCCGGAACAGACTTTCAAGAGGTACTCCTCGAGCTTCTTGGCGAGGTCGACCTCCCAGTTAGTTTGGAGGTCGCGGTTGGGCTGAAGAAACTGAAACTGCGACCCGGCGGGCTCGTCGGATCCGGGGAGGTGTTCTTTATCGTTCATCTTCGATTTGCGGAGGCGAAAGGTCCATCGGCAGCGTTACATCCTCGATCCCGTCGCGAGGGTCGACATCCACGGCCACCGAATCGAAAGAAGTAACACCTGAAAAAGGGGTTTCTAGAACAAGGTTAGGGTTTGGAGCCCAGGCAGCGACGAGAAGAGGAACCCTAGAGGAGAGAGAGAGATCTTGATTTCCCGCTCGATCAATTTGAATCAAGAAATGGGGACGGCAGTCAGTCATCCCATCGCACCCGTCGAGTGTATCGACGATCACGATCTTTCGAAGCGCCTGTGGCCGCTTCACACGTAAATATGGTCTGTTTAATAAATGAATAAAAAAAAATCTTCACTACATAAATATTTAACAAAATAATCATAATAATTTTTAATTTTAAATACATATTAGTTATTTGTAGTTATATATAAAAATATATAAACTCTTGTTAAGTCAAGATAAATTTGTTGCTAATTATAGAAGCAATTATAATTAATAGTTTGTGAGCTAATTTAACTCATCAATTATAGCAATTGTAGTAAAGATAATTATACTTATTTTAAACATCTCTCACAAATCATTATTAAATTAGGTAAAGAAAAATAAATTATGAAATAAATTTATAAGTAAATCGTTAAGTAATTAAGATAATTTAACTTGGGGTTGAGATGAGGGAAAGGGAAAAGAGGGGCATTTTGGTCTTTTCATTTTTTTTCTTTTTATGTTTTTTTTTGGCTTTTTATGATTTTGGAGAAAAGGGGAAAAAAAGAAGAGGGACTCTCGATGGGAGGAGCAGAAAGAGGCAGTCGTCTCTGCCGACGTCACCACCATGTCGGTCATGTCGCCGACCACAATGCCGCTACCACAGCCACCTACGCAAGTCTGGCTAGACCTACGTCACGCCGCATTCGCAGTGCGCCGTCCCTAGCATGCGCAGCCTCCTCCGCCCCCAGTAGGCGCAGCCTCCTCCGCCCCCAGTAGGCGCAGCCGCCTCTAGCGAGTGCCGCCAGATGCCTCTGCCCCCAGCGGGCGCAGTCGCCTGTAACGGGCGTCGCTACCATCTCCAGCAGGCGCAGCCCCCAGCGGGCGCAGCCGCCTGTAGCGGGCGTCGCTGCCATCTCCAACAGGCGCAGCCCCCAGCGGGCGCCGCTCCCAAGCATCGGCCGTCGCCCCCAGGCGTCGGCCGCCGCTCCCAGGCATCTGTCGTCGCCCCCAGGCGTCGGCCGCCGCCTCGAGTGGCTGACGCCACCGCCTCCAGCGGGCCGTCGCCTAGAGTGACTGACGACACCGCCTCCAGCGGGCTGCCGCCTCGAGTGGCTGACGCCACCGCCTACAGCGGGCCGCCGCCTCCA
>JBBUKS010036685.1:0-10797 GCA_038050645.1 Hedychium gardnerianum | reverse complement strand
CATTCATTTTCATTAGGAATGGAGAGGCTCATACTGATAATAAGTTAGTTCCGTTAATATTCATTTTATACAACATTGTCTTACTTTAGTAGGATGCTAGGTCAATAACTCAAATATCTATGACGTTCAAAGTAAAAGAGTCCATAAATGATGGATAGGAATGATCAACTAGAAAAAGGTAAATCATTCCCAGTCTGTTTCATGTATTAGAGGAGACCTCCAACACTCTAGGTCCAGTAAAAGAGAACTTAGAATGAACCAGCAACTTATTCCTTGATTGAAACTAGCTCGCGACCGGCCAAGCTACTGGCTTATAGGATGGCCGGCCAAGCTGCTGACCGTGATATAGGATGGCTGGCCAAACTAGCAGCCACGAGCTCGTGATCGGCCAAGCTCGAAGCCACGAACACATGATGGGAGAGTGTTCAAGAGAGGGGAGAGATTGAGCATACCTCTTGCCGGAGAGGAGAGATCGCCAGAGAAATGCGTTGGAGAAGAGAGATATTCGAAGGGGAGAGATCGAGAGAGAGCGGGTGATTTTTGGTTGGGAATCAAAATTTGGGATCGAACCCTAATTTTGATCCCTAATCTAGTGACAGAATTATATTTCCGTCACTACTTTAGCTACGGAAATATATTTTCATCGATAAATAACGACATAAATATATTTTCATCACTAAATAGCGACGAAAATATATTTCCATCACTAATTAGCGACGAATATTAGGTTTCCTCATTACATTCGCGACATAGATTTAATGTCCGCCGCTCAATAGAGACGAGATTCTAAATCCGTCGACTAAATAGAGACGGATTTAGTGACGAAAATATGTTTTCGTTGCTATTTAGCGATGGAGACATAATTCCATCGTTAGTTAATGACAGAAACATATTTTCGTCGCTAAATCTATCGTTATTTTTGAATTTTCTTGTAGTGAGATATTAATACCAATGCAGATGCCTTAATTCCCATAATCGTGTTTGTCATGGGTTAACATCTTTCACAAACATGTATCACTTTTTTTCACCTACACCTTCCAAAGTCTAAGAAAAACACATAACACATACAACCAAAGACCTAAAAATGGTTTAGAGTTTAGGTTCAGGATCTACTGTTGCTTGATATTCTATAGGTTCCAAAGGGTGAGAAAAATCCTAGAGTCGTTGAAAGTCTATCAATTGCATGGATTATCGCTTTCGTGCATTCTACTTGGAATTGTAACAGCACATAGAATAGCATCATATCCAAAATTACATAATTCTCTAGAGCTATGAGTTGTGCTACTACCGATAAATGATTTACAGCGCTCTCGTCAGTCTGTTCCAAGATCAACACGGAATAAGTAAATTAAAAAAACTAATTTAGCTAGCTCGAATAATGACTAGTGCATGAAAGAGGACATAAACCTGATTACTAGTCAGGATTTGACCCTTAAATCTTATGATAACATCTCATGTACTAGTCATCAATCAATTATGTGGAAACCAATCCCAGCTACATCAAGAACATTATTTACCTTAACTTGTTGAGGATTATCGCTTTGGTCGATCAAACATGTGAGGCCGATCACCAATAATGCTGAGGCCCTGACTGAAAGTATTGACAGAATCAGTTGGTGAAACAATATTCCAACAAATCTTATCAAATCTGTTTATGAGCACCTGATATTGTACATGACTATCCATTGAAATCTTCTAAATTAAACTGAACAATAAACCCAGCCCAGTGTTCAAATACAATTTAACACGATAACAATCATCAGCGATCACCAATCAAATGGATTAACTTCCGAATGGATAGTCTTTTCTAGCCAAATGCATTGTCACATTACATCTTTCAGTTTAGTTTTCATCCACAATAATTCACTTTGTTTGACTCTTTCCCTTGGATTTGATCTTGCTCTCCTGCATCCTCTTCTTTTTAGCTTCAGGTGTAATCCAAGTATAGTCGGGCGGAATCATAAATGGATCTTGTATATCTTCCACACGGCTACTAGGTCCTAAGATTATGGTGTTACTTTGGCGATAGGGTGCCTTTATCCATCGAATCCATGAGCTCGATGTATTTTTTTCAGGGGACTTACACATGGGACTAGAAGGAGGTGTCGAGAACTCTTCCAATGGCTGTAGCTCCTCAAATTTAGTGAAAGTAATCAGGACTCGGATAGTAGGAACAACTGGAATGGCAACCTGTAAACATATGTCATTATCAGATAACATAAAAGGTGTTCTAGGTAAGGCTGGTGCAGCCAGACTTAGGTCTCAAACTTTATGAAATGGATCCTCATGCTGCAGATTGATTTTTTCATATTGTCCAATAATTGAATTAAATCTAAAAACAATTTTCTTAACAAAGTGGAAATCTTGGAGGTAGACCAGTACTCCTGGCAAAAAGATAGCAACATTCTAAAAAGCAATAATCAACCACAAGATAGGTTAAGAACTATTAGGTCAAGGGAACAGAATAATAGCATAATACATTGCACAAAATTACACAATTGGTATATGATTAATACTTTAGAAGATGCCACAGAACGCGACACCAAAACAAAATCTCTCAATGTATTAGTCTAATAATTTTGCTTATCTCAAATTTAAAGCTTTAATTAAGAAATATATACCAACTTTTAACACAAGTGACTCTACCATCATACAAGCACCCCTTTCTAAACACCCCACTATGTCTAGGATAGGTCTACTTTGATATAAATTGTCACAATCCATATACATCAGTGAACTAACCCGTTAATTTCTTCGACACAACCACTGACCTAAAATGCTTAAGCCCAAGTTAAATATTACTTCACCTATTTAAGCTCATAAATTTCATTCATTAGTCACAACTCAATATTTGCAACTGAACTAGAATGTCATGATTTTCCCCAAATACAGTTAAACGTCTTTGTCAAAACCAAAAATCCAACTCATAGTCAAAATCTTCTCTAATCGATGGTAGTGAGACCCAATGGTGCTCTTTTCCATCACACAGACTCAATCCTTTTCAAACATCTCACAAAGTTTAGGATTAGTTCATCTCTAATACTAATCATCAAATATTCATATAGATAAGGGAATTGGTTCTGGGTCCACTCAATTTATTCTGGAGCTGATTTTATAATTTGTTGAGCCTACATTTAGATATAATTTTCATTTACATGGGCTGATTGTCATATTCAAATGTCACATATGACTTAGTTACGACAATGACTATTTTTATTTAATTATGGTTGTCTTATTTTTGTTTCTGCAATCATCATTATATGTGTAACTTTAGTTTGATATGTTTGCAATATTTGATTGTGATATCTATAATATTGTGTTGAAGCTTTTGTTGTTTGCCACCAGTTTTCAAACTTGTTTAACAATAGAGGACTAGAAGTTGTTTTTGGTATCTATCAAATGCTCACTCGAGGACACACTAAAAAATTTTAAAACATGAGGTCTTTATTTGATAAGTGCCTCATCATAAAGTATTCAATTTATTGCTTGCTAACAAAGGTATCTTATTGTTGTATAAATATTCTGCTAAGTTTCATTCATATTTCATGGCCAATTGTTTGTTATGCCGATTGATAATTGTGATGTACTTCAGTTATTGTGATATAAATAGATTTTTGTACAAAAAGAATAAATTGCAACAGGATGTTGACACCGTGAAAGCATAGGGAATATTTTGCCTCTTTTCTAAGAATTTTAGAATATTTAATTAGTTAAAAGTATCTTGTGGCTCAAAACAACCTTTCCTATAAAAGGACAAGCCCATCAGGACACAACAATTTAGTGACATTAAAATGCAGGGAAAAAAACAGCTTTCATTTGTTGCTTTATTTGGATTTAATAATTTCATCAATGTTTCTTCAAATCAAACTGACAGAGCAAACAGATATGAATTATAGGACTCGCTAAGGATTAAGGTGTCAGACCATAAAGGCTTAGGTTAGATGTTTTGTAACATTTCCACTTTAGCAATTTGAAATTTAGGAAAGTGACTTAACTTAAACTAGAGTTCTGATTAGACACTAAATTGGAAATAAATTGATTGTCAAGGATAAATGTAGTTATCTAGGTGTTGTTTAGAGATAGCCTAGATTAGATTTGGTTGTGCCAATATTTGATTAATCTAGGGCATGATATAATTAAATCCTAGATTAAAGGTAATGAAGAGTTGAGTAATCAAGGTAATCTACATTTTAATATTATTATGCCTTACTTTGAACTATATAGTTAGTTGGTAGTGAAGTTCAAATTGTAAATGGATTTGATAGTAGATTTTTAGAATGACCGTCTATACCCGTGCCAAGTTAGGCATGACTTTCACACCTGAGTATCATAGTGTTGAATCATGCACAATTATGAAAGTTAGGCCAGCTTTGCATAGGCCCAAGGGGAATAAGGTTGTCCTTATCGTCTTCATCTAGCCTTTTTAAATTTATTTAAAAAATTATAAATCATTAAAAAAGAAAAAAATATTTAAAATAAACTTTTTTTTATTAAAAAGTGTTAGGAAATAAAATTAGATTAAATTATAAATTGTGTCATGTAATTATATTTCTAGCATATCCACCTCACTCAAGCATAGATTCAGTCATTGAGATGGTCGTCGTCATTGTCCACCACTTCTTCTTCACTCTTAAATCTGGTCAAAGGCCTCTAAGAAGAGTTGGTCATTTGCAATCCTTGGCTTAAGGGTATTTAGGGCCTATTGGATTTGATTGTATTGCTCCAAGTTAACTCCTAATCATTAATCCAAAGTGAATAAGTCCTAAAGGCTCAAGCTTCATACATTTTTCTAACAAAAACAAATTTAAAAAAAAAAGCAATTTAAGTTAAATTGAAATAGTAAAGATTAAAAATAAGAATATATCTCATGAAGAAGAAAGGACAACATTGATGATTAGGCACATTATGACAATAAACAACTAGAAGAGAATAAAACAAACAGATTAGGAGGAAAAAATTATAGAGAAGTGAAATGAATTTGAGAATTAAGACCTTAATAGCTTGAGAAGCATTTGAGAATTTATTTTGTTTACGGATGAGGAATGAGGAGCAAGTAGTTAACTTTTGAATATTTAAAGAATTTTTTAATAAATTTATAGCCAAATGACCATAATACCTTCATCATTTTTATTTTATTTTTTTAGCAATTTAGGGATATTTTGGTCATTATAGGGTATTTGAATGGTATTCCTTGGAGGAAATCTAGTAGGTTCGTGAACAAGCTGGGTTGTAAATGAATCGTGAACAAGCTTGGTGTTCGGTTTGGTAAGAGTTTGTTTATGTTCATTCAATATACACAAGATCAATTAAATAAACAAACTTGAACAACTCGTTTAACTAAACGAATAAGCTTGAACACATATGTGTTCAACTCGTGCCCAACATTCGTGAACAACGTTCATGAACAAAACTCTTATCAACATGCTAAATAAATAAAACATCTTTCAAAATGAACAAACAAATTTATATTATGAAACTCAATAACTACTCAAACAAGCTTAAAATGTAAAAGTTTCAAAAATCAAACAAGCTTGAATTGAGAGCTCGATAACATCTAAACGAACCAAGCTCAAGCTTATAAAAAATAAACCAAGTCAAGCTTGAACAATCATTTTAATAGCTTAGTTCATTTTAGGCTCGGCTTGGCTTGGTTCAGTTATATTATCAAACAAGCTTGAATACCACAAAGCTTGGCTCGACTTGGCTCGTTTAAGCCATGACATAACTATGTATTATATCACTAATAAATATATTATATGCTAATCACTTAAAAAGTAAACAAATTATGCTATAAACTTATGATTAATAGCAATAGTATATATTATGTTATAACTTATAAGTAATAACATAATTAACTCCTGCAATATATTTTTATAAGAAATAATTATCATTGCAAGTAAATACCAGTAAATGATTTACTTGTAATATTTACTCATAACTATCAGTAAACATTTGCTTAATTGTTAGTAATTATAATCACAAGTAAATAAAACAATTAAATGATTAGTTATAATTTATAATTTTTATACTAACTAAAATTAATTATAATTAACATTTTGATTAAAGAAAATCTTGAAGTCATGCTGGCACGACATAGTACAGTACCAAAATTGTACTGCTCCAGTTAAAAGTCAAATCTCAAATGTGGCTCAAGATTCCAAACCTTGGTTTGGATACATTTAATTGGTTTAATTTGAGTTTAAGTTGGGTTATTTAGAACAAACCTAATTGTGAAACCCTAGCTAGTCCCACATATTGTAGGCATTTATAAGCTTGGATAAGTGAGCTATGATTAACTTGGCGTTAAGCATTTCAGGCCATTTAGTATGGCCCAATAAATTAAATGGATTAGGGTGCATCTATTGTGAGTTGTTTTGAAAGTGTTATTTTGTGTTAAGAGTCATCATTGAAGGGCATTTAAACCTAGTCATTGTGAGATGTTTTGAAAGGGTTATATGAGTCTTGGAGTCATCATTAAGTTTCACATCCCACCTATTAGGGATAATTCTGAGCTATAAGTTAGAAGTTAGTCTTAATGGAGAAACCAGGCCTCAAGTGGAGAATGTTGCAACAACCTAATTCAATCACATATGCTGAGTTGTGAGGCAGCTTGGATAACTAAGCACTAACTTGGAAATAAGCATTTTGGGCTAGTGTTTTGTCCTTACAAGGTTAAATGTGTCATTTCTCTCATAACAAGTAAAGACAATAATTACAAACAACCCTCTCTCCTAGATATACATACTTGAGACAAATATATTCACTTTTTGTAGCCAAATGAATCCTGCTCCAAATGACTAAACTTGACTTATCACCCTGTCCTTGTAAAGATTATAAAACCCAGAGGAGTTGTTTTTGTGTCTCATTAAATAGCTGAGCTTTTAAGAGACTGCCCATATATGGGCATATGTATATAATTATTTCGATGCAATCCAGCAGGGGTTTCCTGCCCTCCTCTTATATGACTCAGCAAAACAATTGCCAAAATATCATTCATCCTCTGCATTATATCTCTCTCTCATGATGTCCTTTATATCCAATTGCCTCATTTGGATCTTTTGACCCTTTATAATAAAAGCAAGGTGACATATACAAATTTTTAAAAAATACTGTATAGGTCATTCAAATACTTCATATTCTCTCTGTGATTTTTCACATTCAATCCATTTTTTTCATACTTCAGTGTCTAGTAGATCATTGACAAAGAAAGGCATTTCTTTGCATTCTTTGAGAAACGCATGCAAAACATTTTAAGGGATCTCTCTTCATATTACATCAAAAATGTATAACAACTAGACGGTACTTTATAGACTAGAGTGTTGGACATCTAACAAATTAATCTATCAAAGATTAAGATATTGAGATGAATGCGTGAGGTTACTAGGACAGATAAATAATAATGCCTGACAGTTAGGCATAGTCTTGGTAGATTAAAAAATAAGAGAAATATTAATGTAGTAAAGATGAAAACATTGAGATGGATGCTCAAAATTACTAGGACAAATAAAATAAATGCTATAATCTGGAAAATACATATAAAAATGGAAAACATACTATATACTTGAATTAATTAGTGCTAAAGGTTTAAAGGAAAATAAAAACAAAAAAACTTACATATGAGGTATGTAAATAACGAAGGTGTTCATAGGATGAGTCTACTTAATGGAATGGAGGATAAGATATCTTAGTCAAACCAAAATAGTTCAATATACAAGTTGTTGTTGCCTAGTACATTAGAGATATGTAAGTCATCAATAGCTAATATCATTTCTTTTACAAAAATTATTAAACAACTGCAAGAATAATGCGTAAAAATAAACTTAATGATCATTCCAACTGTGTGCATGATCAAGACTGAATTTGTCATCAACAAAATCAATACTCTAAGCATCTACCTGTAAGTTAAACAACAGGTTCAAACCAAATTCAGTTTCAACTTGGAAGTTGAAGGAAGAAGCGAAAATATTAAGTGGTTTGATAACAGGGCAGTTGCATCATAGAAGTAACAAATTCTGTGAGCATTCTACATAAAGACTAACCAAGAATTAGGAAGTAGTGCTACATGATGGATCTTCACGTGGTAAACAATTTCTACATGGTGCATCTTCAGATGACAAACAATTCATATTAAAGTACAGATTACACAATTTATAAAGGACTTTTATGACGCTAAACACACAAAATAACAGTGATCATCCATGTGCAAGAATGCTATAAATAATTACTGAAAAACTGAAGTGGCACAATATGGTAAATGTCAAAAGAAGTTAATAGGAAAAGATATAAATTTCATGCTGATATAAGTTTTATTCCATACCTTAACTGGGAATGTTCCAGAAGGGAGTTTTGTAGTGAGCAGATCCCTTAGACGACGAATTGCCTTGACTTTGTTTGCCATGATATCAAGCAGTGGTAATAGCTCTTCGGTCCTAAGCGGAAAATCTGAAGAGAGCCATAAAACAGGCCTTAGACCTTTTTTATACTCACTCTCTTTGCTACTCTCTTTGCGGCGGTATCCATTTTCAGAGCTCATTCCTGACTTTTTTGAATCCCTGTCCTTTCCCCTCTTAAGATCCTCCCCCTTGTTAACAACCTCTACTGAATGATTTCCAGGTCTACTCTGGTAATGAGATGGAGAATCCCCAAGGAGATCACTCACCTTCTCTTCCACACAAAGTGAACTTCTTGGAGCAACAACTTTCTTCTGCCCTTCTTGTTTTTGATTGCTTCCCCTCCTTCCCCAATTACTAAACCAACTTTTCCTCTCCTGTCTACCCTCGCACATACTACTACTATCTACATCCTGGATTTCGTTCTCCCTGGGATCATAGCAACTATGACGATGGGCAACATGTCCATCTACTTGGTGGTCATCAATTATGTCAGGTGATTCCATTTTGAGTGCATGCTCTAATTGATTCCGCTCTTCCTCTGTCAAAATATCATCAAATTCTTCATTCTCAGTATCATTGTCATTACAGGCAGAGAGGAACTCCTCATCCGTCATGGCCCCTGGCACCCGGCGGGACTTCACACTCACCACAACGTTATGCATATCGTACACCTTGGCTTTCCAAGGTCCAACCATTTCTGACCTCTCCTGCCGCCTCCATGTCAACTGCGGAAGAAGGACCGCCTGCGTGACGTCAAGCCCTGGCCGGAAGATGTTTGTCTGAGACATGGCGGTGACTTCTTGCTGAACCTCTGCCTCGGTGGCAGGCGCGCCTGCCCCATCCAAAGCATTCATTACTTCCTTGTCCTTGTGGGAGATCATGCACAGGGATCCAAGCGGCACCTTCCCGTCCTCCGATCCATCGCCGAGGAAAAGAATGCTCTGATCGGAGCGCTGAATCCTGAACCCATCGAATCCGGCGAGGGTCATATCGGCCCGCAGGTTGGAGCCCCGCTTCCAGATCTTGTAGGTATCGGAAGGGGCTATTCGAGAGATGAAAGGGATAACGGAGCTCTCGAAGTGGAAGGTGATCTCCATGTAAAAGTCCCGCATCCGATGCATAGTGGCGACGACCCGCGGCAGCCGGCGGCACCACTTGGCCCAGGCGAGCGGCTGGTAATGGCGGACGACGATGCGAGCGAGGTTCTCCTCCCGAGCGCATATAGCCTCCTGGAGCGCACTCCAACCCTGCTCGTTCTGGAGGCTCCAGTCAGCGCCAGCAGCCATGAGCATCTCGACGGCGACGGCATCCCCGAGGCGGACCGCGAGGTGGAGCGGCGTCTCCCTCCCGGGTACCTCCCGGCGGTCAATGACAGCGGTGACGGCGTCGGCCTTCCGCTCCTCCGCCAGCGACGCCGCCTCGGTGCGGACGGAGGCCGGGTCGTCCATGAGCGGCAGCGCGGAGATCAGGCGTTTGAGGGCGGAGTAATCGCGGGCGAGGACGGCCCTGTGCGCCGGGCTGTGCGCGTACTGGATGGGATCCAAGCCGGCCATGGCGACGCCTCCTTCCTCCTCCCTCCTCCCTCCTCCTCGAGGGTTCCGCGCAAGCCGAATCAACCTCAAGGAAACAGAAGCATCGAGAAACCAAAAGGAGCTAGAAATCCAAACTCGCTAGCAGTTTCAGCTGAATCTTGGAGACGACAAAGAAGAAGGAGATGGAACAGCGAAGAGGGAGAGAGGGCTGATCTGTGCGACTCAGAGCAAACAAATGCATGTATCTACCATTTCTTTTCTTTTCTTTTTTTTTCCCCAAAATTGCGTATTTCGTGAATTAATTTATTAATTTATTTATTTATATTTTGAGTAGGTGTTTGATTTAGGAGAAGGGAAGAGAGGGAGGGGAGGAATAAGTAACGAATAGTGTGAATGTGCTGCCTGAAGCGATCCAAATCCAAAGAAGAGACGAAACAAGCAAAGTCCCAAACCTTTTTAAAAGGGGCAATAATTGGGCGAAAAATTAAATAAGCGGTTCCTTTTATTATTATTTTTAAAAAAAAAATTATTTAAAAGTGGATCCTGTATCTTCATTTCATATTATTATATTAATTTTAATGTTTCGAATAATATTAATTAATTATATAATATAGTAATTTTGATTAAATCTATTATAGTTATAATAATTTTAATTAAAATTACTCTAAAAATATTTAATCAGTGTTTTAACAAGTTGGATTATTTTTACCAAATTAGAATAACTTTAAATTATATTTGACTATTTTTAACTAATTTTAAAATTATTTTGACTGTAGTTATTTAATAATTTTGAGCATATTAAAATAATTTTAATTAAAATTATTACATCAAAGAATAATATGGCCACATTTATTTTTCATTTTATCTTTTCC
>JBBUKS010036664.1:0-10801 GCA_038050645.1 Hedychium gardnerianum | reverse complement strand
CCCCCAGCGCTGCCAGATCACCAATGGATTAGTTTCGATCCATTAGAGGTGCCCCCAATCAATGGAGGCACCTCTATGACTGCCACGTAAGCAAAATGGTCACCTCGACCAGTTTGCTATAAATAGAGGTTGTGACCTCCTATTTTCATAACACACTTCATTTTTCATTTCCTACTTCTGCTAATTTAGTGTAGGTGCTTTCAACGTCTGTAAGAGGCTACTATGCCTGAAGGAGTTCATTAGTGGAGCTATTCTTTGCCTTGGATTAACAACCAGCTAGGTTGTAACCAAGAAAATCTCGAGCCTCATCTTTTTAAGTTTATTTGCTTTAATTAATTTGTGTATGTCCTTGCTAAATTCAAATAGCAAGAGAAAACTTTACTTTCTTTTTCAGGGTTGTCCACCCCCTCTAAATCAGTCCAATCGTTCTAACAATTGGTATCAGAGCAAGGTTTGCTCGGAAGGACTAACAGCCGACCCAGCAACAAGATCAAGAGGAATGGCTGGATCAAGCATCTACCCGCCAAAGTTCGAGGGAGAGTTCTCAATATGGAAGCGCCAAATGGAGGTATTTTTCAAATCCGATTTTGAAATATTACTTACAATTAAGTGTGATTTTGAAGCTCCTAAAGATGAAGAAGGAAAAGACAAAGAAGAATATCTCTGGAACAAGAAGCAGCAGACATATTTCGTGGCTAATGGGAAGGCAGAGTTCAATCTTCTAAGCGTTCTACCACTGCAGGAAATCAACCAGATCGGTGCATACAGTTCGGCCAAGGAACTTTTGGAAAAGTTCCTGGAGCTCCATGAAGGCACCTCAGAAGCTAAATTAGTAAGATGAGACCTAATCTGAAATCAACTAATGAACCTCTGGATGGAAAAGGGAGAAAAGGTGGCTCAAGTACATGCAAAGATCAAGGAGCTAATCATCGAACTCACCAACCTAGGAGAAATGGTATCAAACTAGGATTCGCTAAGGTATGCTTTAAACGCGTTCCCGATAACTCAAGATTGGGCATCCATCATTGACTCCTACTACGTCTCCAAGAACCTAGAGGTATGCAACCTTGAAGAATTGTTCTCTACTTTGGAATTACACGAGTCTCGATGTGCAGGTCGAAAAGAAAAGGAAAATTTGAACCAGAACCTAGTCTTGAAAGCCAAGAAGGACTAATCAGACTCAGACTCTTCAACTAACGAACAAGAAGCTTATATGGTAAGGAAGTTTAATAAAAAATTTAAGACTAACAATTTTAATAAATCACAGGCCAAGAAGCTTCTATGGGGAAAAAGAAGAGTACGATGCTACAATTGCGATGAAGAAGGACACATCAAGGACCCAAGTTGAAGAAGAAAGAAAAGGAGAAAGGACCCAGTAAATCGAAGCATCGGAACCTTAGAGCTACATGGGATGACTCAACTTCAAAGGAGTCCGAAATGGAAGAATATGCAGGACTAGCCCTGATTGCCAAATACCAAGAAGAAAGCATTGATGAAGGGGGAACTACTTCAGAAGAAAGCAGCAGTGAAGGGGGAGCGTCTGACTTCAAATCCAACACGGTAAGTGAGGTATGTCTCCTACCCCCTGATAAATTATACAATGGTATAAAATTAATGTCTATGTCCATGTGCAAATTAAGGACTAAATATGTGGCTTTGAAAATGGATAATGTTAAATTAAAATATAATTTGGCAAATGCATGTCCACTAACAGAATTCGATAGAATTCAAAATGAAAATACAAAATTAAAAGAAGAAATAGAAAAATTAAAAAAGGATCATGCATGCTTAAATTTAAATAGTTTTTATTTTTAAAATTTCAGAAATTATGGAGGACTGAATTGGTATATTAGAAACCATAAGGGTCAAATTAGAAAGTTTTCAACTTTTGATATTCCTAGAAATTATTTGATAAATTCAGTAGGTAGAAATTTGTATTGAGTTTCAAAATCTATTCTGAATTATTAGATTAACCATTTATGCATTCTTGAATAAAAAAATATTTGATTAATATTTTTTCTCGAGTAATTTTTCAAATTTTTTTTAGCACTTTCCCTAATTTTTGATGTGATCAAAGGGGGAGAATAGGGAATAATAAGGTGGAATTTATTGCAATTTTTTTTACTTTATTTACTATAATTTCTTTTATGCTTACGCTAACTTGAACTCGGGATGATGCACATCAAAAAGGGGAAGATTGTAAGTACCCCGGGAAAGTTTTGATGTGATCAACCAAGTTTGGTTAGGTCCTGTGTTATTTGATCCTTGTATCTAAGTGTGCAAAAACTTAGGAACACAAGAATTCGAGCGGACGAGAAGGATGACACGGGAAGCGAGTCAACCGAAGGACGAGAAGTTGCGAAAGAGTACACCAGTGGAGCGAGAAGGACGCGATCCGAGGGATGTGAGGCGAGAAGGACGCGGTCCGAGGGACGATAAGCCTGGGAGGAAGCCTCCTCGAGGAGAAGACCTGAGTTGGGTTCAGGTGAGCTCAACTCTAGATGACTGGACAATCACCCAAGGCGACCAGAGAAGACCCGAGGCGCCTCTATGTCTTGGAGGCACCTCGAAAGAAAAGACACATGAGGCGCCTCAATGCGATGGAGCCGCCTCAAGTGTCGACTGATGGAGGTACCCCCAAGGCTTGGAGGTGCCCCGCCCTCTATTTGGATGAAGGTGCATCAGAGTAATGGAGGCGCCCCCCGATCATCGCTGAAGACCCACCGAGCGGATCAGATCTGGAAGCTAAGTCAGCTCAACCGAGGGGCCCGCAGCACTGCCAGATCACCAATGGATCAGTTTTGATACATTGGAGGCGCCCTCAATCAATGGAGGCGCCCCGTGACTGCCACGCAAGCAAAATGGTCACCTCGATCGGTTTGCTATAAATAGAGGTTGTGACCTCTTGTTTTCATAACACACTTCGTTTTTCATTTCTTAATTCTATTAATTAAGTGTCTATGCTTTCAACGTCTGTAAGAGCCTACTTCGCTTGAAGGAGTTCATTAGTGGAGCTATTCTTTGCCTTGGATTAACAACCAGCTAGGTTGTAACCAAGTAAATCTCGATCCTCTTCTTTTTATGTTTATTTGCTTTAATTAATTTGTGTGTGTCCTTGCTAAATTCAAATAGCAAGAGAAAGCTTTACTTTCTTTTTCATGGTTGTCCACCCCCTCTAAAAAAGTCCAACCGTTCTAACAGGAAGGACTAAAAAGTGAATCCAAATCTCTGACCCATAAAAATTGAGACATGTGGGTTGGTCATGAAAGTAGTTCAAAACCTCATGAGGGCACCATTGGCTATCATAGAGCTTAATGGATTTACCCCGATTAGGCGTTGCAAAGTAGGGGATAGAACCTAGTGGACCGTGGGGAATCGTGATAGGATCATCCCTAAGAAAGCGGTCACTTTATTAAGACTACCTTAAAAGTAGCCGTCGCATTTGGGTTTGTACGCTGGTATAATTCCAAAAGTTTATATTAGTAACTCGGGATAGACCACCTGAATGCAAACAAATATTGAGGTAAGAAAGTAAATAGTACTTAGGGTGTCAACAGTCATTGTGGAGAAATCGAAATGCTTGAATCATTTTCCCAAATTAGGATTTCTTTTTCAACTTCTTGTGTGCTCTCGAATCGATTTCTTTCTTTCTTGACTCTTGTAATTTGTGATTTTCTAGATAACCTGCTTTGTGATTTTGATTGGTACTTGATTTTAAAGTCCTTGTGGAATCAATCTTTTTATTACTTGATGACAGTCGTGCACTTGCGATTTTCGCACATCAAGTTTTTAGTGTCGTTGTCGGGGACTGTGCCAAGATCGATATTGATTGGATCACGATTTCGTTAATATAGATTTCTTTCCTTAATAATTCTTCACTTTCCTTAATAATTATCCACTTTCCTTCTTTTCTTCTTTCCTTCTTTGTCTCTTTCCTTTTCTGACTTTTCTTTTTCCGCAAGTGATCAGGGTTTCTTTATGCTCAGATTGAACACATCAGGATATCTTCTTCTTGATGATTCTGAAATCGACAAGACTTTCCATAGAAGGCAAAACCTACAAAGGAAACTAGAAGCGAAGCAAACACAAGTAGCAACAATCATGGCCGACAATGGGAACAAGCCATAAAGAACTACGCCGCTCCTAGTGCTAGAGGCCTAAGGTTTACCATCACAGGGCCTCCGATCGATGCAAACAATTTCAAGATGAAGCCCGCCTTGATCCATATGGTCAATCAATTCAGAAGAGTGCCTATGGAAGATCCAAATTTGCACTTAGAGATATTCCTAGAAATATGTGCAACTATGAAATATAACGGTGTTACTATAGATGCTATTAGGTTACTCTTATTCTAGATCATTATGTAAGATTAGAAATAATTGTATGGAATTGAAATAAGTCAGAATTGAATTAGAAAATCATTTTGCTACTTGTTGCTCAAATGAATACTTTAAAAAGATTAATAATAAAAACGTAATATTAAGGGAATAGGTCAAAAATCTTAAATTAGCTTTAGAATTTTTTTTATGGTTCTTACAATCTAAATTTATTATTGAAAAATCAAACAAAATATAGTCGACAAGGATTAGGACATAGAGGTCCAAATTTTAATTTTAAAAATTCTAAGGACTAAATTAAAAAAGTATTAAAAAAATTTATTCCTCAAAAACATTAGATAAATCCAATAGCAACAAACTTATTTTGGGTGCCTAAATCAATTTTGAATACCTAAGAAAAATATAATTTTCATAGAAATTATTTTTTGGAAAAATATGATATGTTATCTATCAGTAGAAAAAATTTCATTATTTTTGGATGTATAATTTTTTTTAATAATTTTCTAAATAAAATCATGTATATTGATATTAGAAAATTAATGAAAATTAATTTTCGGTGATAAGAAATTTTGTGTTCCACATTTGATAAAAAAAAATTCAGATTTGTTATTATTCAAAAAAATTTACCAAATTTCAAAAAGAGAAAGAAAATTTGAGTTTATTGAACGAGGATCATGAGTACCGAGAAGAGATGGCTAATGTTGAAGATGAAGCCATGGAAGCCGTTGATCGAAGCCTCCGAGAGTTGGAGTTAATCTTGCAAGCTAAGGAAGGGGACTTCGCATACAGACGACACCTGGAAGGATCAGGACAGGAGAATTATTGGAGAAAGAAAGCACTAGCTGTAAAGGAGGCCCGAATTTACATCTTCAAAATGACACAAAGCCTTCATCAATTATTCTCTGAAATTAAAGTTGTCCGCCCATAAAAGCAATGGTGGGCCCAAAGCAAACTACCACCAAGCACCTGTAAAGTAGATCGCAATAATTTAAAGGACTGAGCCTCGGGGAGCCGTCCTTTAACTAGATGTAACATAAAGCCTTATAGTGCGCTCTTAGTGCGCTGGAAAAGAGATAAGTCGTGCTGTAAAGAGGATTCTGTGGCCGACAAGCTAAGATTCGAAGGACGATGGGGCCCATAGAGCACCCGCTTCGATCTTATCCTTAGTCACCATTCCTCATGACAGATCTCTATATAAGACTTTGAACCCTGAAGGTTTAGACACACTCGAGCAACACCGAAGTGTTCTATTCCTCTAAGATTAGCCTTTGCGAGTCTTGTACTTTCTCTCTTCCAAGGGAAATAATTTTCCGGGTTTTAGCTCGGATTTTCATTTCAAATTCTGGTAGAGCGATCCTCTTTTGGTATCAGAGCTTCGTTTAAGCTCATGGAAGGCTAATTTTCGTCTTGGTATCAAGGTGCAGGTAAGGGAAACTAGCATAGCTTTCTTAATTATTTTGCTCAGATTCAATGTTTACTAATTCAAGGGGAGAATTACCAGACTAACGGGTGGAGACTCGATAATCATCCTTACTTTGTAAGGCTAGTAAGTACGTAAGACGGTAAGCCCAGAAGTCTAAATTAAGGATACCGCTGGTAGTAGCCTGAAAGATTATGGCAATAAGGCAACCGAGTTTGTTAACTGATTGCAAAAGACTACAGTGCAACGTAAGTCTCGAGAAGAGCCGTGGCCCGTTAGGTGAGCATGAAAGTTTTATGAACTCCTAAGCTGTAAGTACTAGTCTAAAGGTTATGACTGATAAATTTGAGCAAAGTATAGAGAAGTGGTATGCTAAGTCCCGAACCGTAGACCTTGAATACCTAGATCTTTCCCAGAAACAAAAACCAACGCTTACTGAAATAGCCAATAATATCGGTACCATATTTGATAAAGTCTGTCTCTTGTCTAAAGTGTCTCTTAAACACTTTTATAAGATTTCGGAAGAAAATAAGAAGCTTAAGGAAGAAGTAAATCAATTAAGAACAGCAGTTCTTCATTTAGAACAAGAAGTTTACAACCACAGACCTTTGAACAAACAAGAGATAGCTAAAGTGGTGAATCAACCCACAGAGGTTGAAGAAGAAGTAATTAAGTTAACACGAGAGTTAACAATAAACGTCAAGAAAGTTGAAAGAGTAGCTCAAGAGATAAAAAGACTCATTAGTGGATGAGTGATTTGGCAAAGCAGCTTGAATTTAGTGAATATCTTAAAGCTTTAAAGGCTACTGATAGCATAGAAACACCAACCTTAGGATTTGCCAGACCAACGGACTACAAATTAACAATTGACGGATACATGGCGCTTATCAAGCAAAATAATACTCTTATTTCCTTGATCCTTAACCTCTCTACATAGGTGCAAGGATTAGAAGAACAAGTTCAAGGGTTGAAGCGCAGCCTAGCAACACCAGCAGCTCAAGCACCATCAAAAGAGCTAGAACAATCAATCGACGAGTTAACAAAGAAGATTGGTGGACTTAATTTGGGAACAGACACAGTCATCCCAAAGAAGAAAGGCTCTATTCTTGTATTCAGAAATCCATCTGATATTTTATCACAAGAAAAGAAGAAATGACGTCCCGACCTCCAGCGGTAGCATCAACAACTCTAACGGTCCCAAGTACTGAAGACCAAATTAGAGACTACCGACAGAATCAGAGGAGACTTTATAATCTTCAAAGAAGAATATCTCCTAGCCAACGGAGATTTAGGAGGACTATTGAAAGTCAGTTAAGTCCAGAACAACAGATGGAAATTTCAAGATCTCAGAGAGCTAACATGGTTCCGGCGGAGATTTTATACTCCAGGGGTTTTCCGCCGGCTAACCACAGAGTTTACCAACACTACTCTGAGGAAGATATGCTCTGTGTAGAAGAAAATCAAGTGGATCTGCCACTTGTAACAGAGCAAAGTCATCAGGCTTTACGACAGGCCGGATTTCATCATGTTCACATCGGCCTAGTTATGATTAGGGTATACACCCTGCATCGACGGGATACTAGTGTCATGGCACTAGTAATCCTTCGAGACACAAGATGGCGTGGCGATAGGTCCATTATTGCAACAATGGAAATGGACTTAACAAATGGCACGCAAATGGTCTATGTTATCCCAGATATAATGATGACCATCGAAGATTTTGCCAATCATATAGAGTTGTCTGTACAAACTCGTGGCTATAGTGACTGGCAAGGCGGGAATAGCAACCTTCTCATCACCAGAATGATGATTGGAAGGTTAACCAATACTAGCTTTACTAATTTCGCTTATAATGTTCAAAATGTTGCAGATTACCTTACCAGTAGACGCGTAGTAGCCCTACCAGGCACAAGGTTTACAACAAGCGAATTGCAGCAGCAACGCTGGATAGTAAGGACGTCACAACGAAGGAACCCGCAAGCACCTACAAGCGTCCAAACAAGAACGCTACTTGACAGAAGTATTTCTTTACAGTTCCAAGGATACACGACGTTGCCCTCTACATCAGCACCTCCGGTAACAGAAGAGGATGTAGAAGATTGTGCACTAGAGCAGGAAATTCTAGCGGCACTATGTGAGGAAGCACCAGAACCTAAGCTCCTAATCAAAAGGCTTCATCCGGACGCTCGAATCCCTCTAAGGATGTCCAAAGGAGCAGCAGGATATGACTTGTTTATTATTAAGCATTACACTATACCTGCCTATGAAAGAATGCTCTTATCTACAGGAGTAGCCATGGTAATCCCTCCAGGTTATTATGGACGGATCACTCCAAAATCAGGCATTTCATTAAAGAAAGGTGTGCACATTGGAGTTGGCGTTATTGATCAAGACTATCGTGGAGAACTCATGATAATACTGGTCTTCAATTTAACCTATGAAGATATTCGTCTTCATAATGGGGAAGCAGTGGCCCAATTAATTCTTGAGAAGATTATTACCCCAGACGTCTATGAAGTGGAAGAATTAATAGAAACAGAACGAGGCAATCAGGGGTTCGGCTCAACAACAAGAGTTTTGGCCATACCAAAGGGGAAAGGGAAAGCTCCAATTATAGAAGATGAAGACCTTGATTCTCCTACTGTAACAATGGAAGCTGAAGTTGGCAACAAAACTATACTACCAAATACTCCAGAATGGGAAGCGCTTATGGATATGCTGCTACCAAAACCTCTGGATCCCTTGCCAACCAGAAAATCGCAAGCAAGTTCGTCAACAACTAAGCCAGGCGATTATATTCTACAACGACAAACCGACCTGTCATATGGTTATTACAGATATTTGACGAAAGACTCTCTCTACACCTTATCCAGTGATGAAGAATGGATTAATCCATTTGCGGAAGGTGGTGGAGGTGATAGCGACAACTATTTTTCATCTAATTCATTTTTATTTGATGCTGAATAGGAAGAGGAACAAGTCTTAATGCTAGAAGAAGACTTGGAAATGGACTATCCAGTCCAAAGAATTGTGGCGTCATCAACATCGGCGATTTCTAATTATAATCCACCTGAAGACACCATGATGGGGCCACCACAGTATGCACCGGCAACAGAGCAACCAACTACTTCCAATCCTTATAATAATAAAAATTTCTTATCAGGAAAGATTGGAAAGATAAGGAAAGGTTATGCCTCAGAGCATTGGACACTCCCCTCAGCTCAGCAACAGACAGGGGCTCTATAGTATTACCAGATAACATCAGTCTTTACAATGATGTTATTTCAAGATGGGAGTCCATAACAACAAATGTTGTGGATTCCAAGATCTGGTCAGATAAGAGAACAAAGGTACAATTTATTGAAAACCTACTGGGGGAAATTGAGAAAAAGACTTTCATCCAATGGAGGATGATGTACCCAGAGCAATATGACAAATTGGTGACAGCCGCTGATGAGACTCAGAATGTCTTGTCTCAGATCAGGCGAATCATAACTCTGGAAGATCCAGTCGTCGGTTCAACCACTGAGCAGAACCAAGCTTATCTCGACTTGGAACGACTGGTATGTAAAGACACTAGAGATTTAATTTCTTATATGAATCAATATAAGGAACTTGCAGCCAAGACAGGCAGAATGTTCATTAACGAGGAGTTATCCAGCAAGTTCTACAGAAAGATGCCTCCGTTAATTGGTAATTATCTCGAAGCAAAATTCCAGGAGAAATTTAGAGGCAACACCATTGGAGTGCTACCCCGTATCCATCATGCACATCAAGAATTAACTGAAATGTGTAAACAAGCAGCTTTGCAGAGAAGCCTGAAGGATCTTCAATTCTGTGCGCAGATACCACTACCAGGCTATTACCAGAATAAAAAGAAGTATGGCCTGAGAAAAGCGCAGAGTTATAAGGGTAAGCCCCACAAATCTCATGTTAGGGTCATAAAGAAGAAACATCAAAATGATAGATCCAAGGTCCGAAAATGCAAGTGCTACATTTGCGGAGAAGAAGGGCACTTTGCGAGAGAGTGCACAAACAAAGTTGGCAACCGAGAGAGAGTTGCTATGCTTGAAGAACTGGACTTGCCAGATAATTTTGATGTAGTTTCAGTGGATCCTGAAGAGTCTGACAGTGATGTCATCTGCAATTTGTCAGAAGGAGAAACACATACGGAGCAGTATTGTGAAGCCGTAACAGCTACACTCCCATTTATGGAGCATTTATTTGTGCTAATTGGTGAGCCACAGAGTTGGCAAGTACAAATTGATATTCCTGAAGAACAGTATAATTGTGCTCACGCTTGGGAGATAAATCAAGAAGTTGGAATTCAACTTCAGAGATGCAGATGCTGCGGCAGGGAAACAACACAAAGGTCACGAATTCATTGTCCTTTATGTTTACTAACAGCATGTGCCTTATGTGCAGATTACTACTTAAAGATACAAGTAGAAATTGGCCCTGCAGCACCAAGAATTTATGATGATTCATCCTTAATACCAGAGCTATTAAAGTACATTGATTATCTCAGAGCTGAAAATGAAAGGTTGCAAGCAGAAATCAAAAGACTTGAGACCAGAAATGAAAAAACAGAAGCACAGCTTTCTGAGGATTTACTGGAAGAATTACAAAAGTTGACAATACATGATTTAAGAAAGGGTAAAGAAGCAGTAACCTTTCTTGAGGAATATACATTGTCCAAGGCAACTGAAGGGCAATACCACCCCAGAAGAATAGTCAATCGACTATATAATATGGTGGTACGTTTTGAAATACCCGGTATAATACCTTTTACTATTAACGCCATACTTGATACAGGAGCAACATCCTGTTGTGTGGATGAAAGAGCAGTCCCAGACCAGGCCTTGGAGGACAATACATACACCGTAGTTATTAACGGTGTAAACTCCAAACAATCTGCCAATCGAAAGCTAAAGGCAGGGCAGATGATTATTGGGGAAAACAAATTTAGAATACCCTTCACTTATTCCTTCAAAATGACCCTTGGAGAAGGAATACAAATGGTCCTCGGATGTAATTTCATAAG
>JBBUKS010036653.1:0-10801 GCA_038050645.1 Hedychium gardnerianum | reverse complement strand
TGAAATTTGCCATAGTTTAACGCTGGCTGGCAACCTAATGCAACCCTCCTCCTTTATCCGGGCTTGGGACCGGCCATAACTAGTTCGTCACAGGCGGAGTTAACATGTAAGCCTACATATGGAGAAATAAATTTCAACAATCTTTCTTCATCCAAGCAGATGTAAATCCTAATGTTTAGCTGAGCTTTTGATCTTCGTTTATCCTAATGCTTACCACTTCTATTCGTTTAGTTCTCTTGTGGATGTTCATGAAAAATGCCCTTTTTCCTATATGAAATTGTGATTGTTTTATGCTGAGAATTGTTTCTAATGTATTATCCACTTTCCAATGCTAGTCTGTAATTTATTGCCATTTATTATAATTCTCAATAGAGACCAATATTTTGATCATGGAAATTTTACGCTGCATAGAGAAATGAGACACATTTGTACCCGTTGCTAAATTTTGTCTAGTGTAACTGGGAGTTCTCTTGCACATACAACTTAGGTAGGGATAGTGGTAGAGTTGGTCTTAAATGAGTACAATATAATCTTATAAAAATGGTATAAATGATAAATTAAACATTGGAGTATATTAAAAATTATTGTGAAAAATGCTGACTATTCCAAATTCAATCAAGGAAATACAAGAATTTTGTTCCCCTCCTCACTCGTGAATTGGGTTAATTTCACAGACTAAGAATTGCATTTGACCAAACCACTTTTCTTTTTAAAATTTTATAGTTGTAATACTTAAAAAGGGATATAAACTCACTTAGGATCCTTCTTGAATCAAATTTAGGTTGACTTAAAATCACTATTTGCATTTTTATAGTTTACTCTGATATTTTAATTTTTAGATATATTACATATCATACTAGATAGATGCATGATTCAACTTGCTCGCTCATTGGCTTGACAAATTATGTAGTCTAGATTTGTCAAAATTGGAAAATATAATCCATTTTAAGGTCAGTGTTTCTAACAATTATTAGCTCATAATTTTTTTTTACAAATATGTTTTTTTAAAAATTAATTTGTCATTGATCTTGATTTCAACTAACATATTATTTTTATCCATAAATTTTACTGTTTAATTAATTTCATCAAATTTTTATTATCTTCTATTTATAACATTTATCCATTTTCAATATTCGAGGTCAAACAAAAGATACCACACAGTACAATGCATTGTACAACATTACAACCTAAAGTGCAGTTTTCTTGAATGGAAGATATGAAGGGGAGGAGGGAAAGTGACAAAATAACATAAATGGTGGAGCTCATATGTAATTTTTGTGATCTTTTCTCACCTTTCTACTGATTTCCCAGCCAAATAAACATAGCCTAAGAGATGAACAATTGGTGTTTCTAATATCTAAACGACTAAGAAAGGTTTTGGGCACTGCACTATTTGAGATCTGTTTTTTAAATACCCAGAATAATAATATAATAATGGAAAACTGTTTACTAGTATTTGAAAGATAAGGTTGGATGTGAACAGCAGATTGAAACCAGATTTTCTTCAGTAGTCCTTTTTTTATTGCATTGCTTATCCAGCTGATGGTGGCACAACTTGTTGAATTTGATTTTGTGTCTTCATTCTACATTTTCTTGAAAAACAATTGGCTTTTGTGCTTGAGTTTGTTCATTCTATTTTTTTTTAATTAATTAATATTGGCATTGTTAATAACTGAATGAGTTGATGGTGTATAGTACAGTGGAGTATTGGAAAGTGAGTTCCTCAATCAACCAAAGGATAGTTTGGAGGAGCGTGATGCAGCAATTAAGTTGAAAGAAGAGACAGAAGACCAAGAATTATTGCTGGAGTTTCTTTTGCATTTGCAGTTAAAAAAGAAAGAAATTGTTGATCAGTTGCATAATACCATCCGTTTTCTTACTGCTGACATAGAAGAAGTCACACACCAAAAGTCAATTCTCAGTAAGAAATCATGTTCAAAACTGGACAAGGATGATGGATCATCAAAAGAAAAATTAGAAGAACCTTTATTGGATTTTGTAAAAGATGAGTATTCATTCAACTCAGCCGCTAGAAAACGCTTGAGACCTGACCTTCAGAATTCCATCCAAGAGGAGCACTATAATGTTGGTGCTAATGATCCAAGACCTGAAAAGGTTCAGCAGATTCAGGAAAATCCATTATCAAAGAGCTCCCGATTGATGAAAAACTGTAAAAAGTTGGAGGCTGTTTATGTTTCCACAAGATGCAGGACAGTGAAACAAGAAAGTCAACCAGGAAACAAATTCATTCACATTATCAGTAGTGGCAAAGGGTCAAGTTTTAGGCCCCATGGAAGTTCAGTTGATGATTGGGACTATGATGTAGAAAATGTTGGTAGAAATGAATGGATTAATCCTTTTCTTAAAGGCATGTGCAAATATCTATCATTTAGTAGGTTGAAAGTGAGGGCTGATCTTAAGCAAGGTGATTTACTGAATCCAAGGAATTTAGTATGTTCAATGGGTTTTGATCGGGATAAAGAATTTTTTGCTACTGCCGGTGTAAATAAGAAAATTAAGATTTTTGAATGCAACACTATTCTGAATGGAGATCGGGATATTCATTATCCTGTAGCAGAAATTATTAATGCCTCAAAGATAAGCTGTATCTGTTGGAACAGCTATATCAAGAGCCATATAGCCTTGAGTGACTTTGAGGGTGTTGTACAGGTACCATATCTTTTGATTGTTAATCTAACAATTCTCTTTTAAAATTTTCTGAATAAAGATAATTCCAACTGTTAGGCATGGGATGCAACAAGAAACCAAGTTTTTGCAGTAATGAGAGAGCATGAGAAACGAGTATGGTCTGTCGACTTTTCTCTCACAGATCCTACGAAATTGGTTAGTGGTAGCGATGATGGTGCTGTGAAGATATGGAATATCAATCAGGCAATTCTATTTTTGCACTTGGTGTATGTCTGCTTTTGAACTGTGTATACTGCTGTAATCACTCTGGCAAATATTATAACAGCTTTGCTTTTAAACACAATAAATAATATCCTTCAAATTATTGTTCTTTCAGGCTGGGAGTGTTTGTACTATCAGAACTAAGGCAAATGTGTGCTCTGTGCAATTTCAACCTGATTCTGCTTATTCACTTGCAATTGGTTCAGCAGATCACAAGATCTACTGTTACGATCTCCGTAATTGGAGAATACCTCGTTGTACTCTGGTTAACCATATGAAAACTGTGAGCTATGTCAAGTACCTGGATTCATTGAGTCTAGTATCTGCATCTACTGATAACTCACTAAAGCTATGGGACTTGCCTGCAAGTGCATCAGGAATAATAGAAAGTCCTCTTCAAACTTTCACTGGGCATGCAAACATAAAGGTAAAACATCTATTACAATATTTAAATCTTGTACGAGTGACTTGCTAGGTAGGAATTTTATCCTTGTTCATCTTATTTTGGATATACCATCAGCGTAGTTGTGGCCCTTTGCCATAATCACATTTTCTGGGAACTTTTTGAAACTGAAAGATGGATTTCATGCATCATTGTCTTGTTGAAGTTCCTGAAATACTAATTCAAAGAATCCTTCATTTCAATAAAAGATGACAGATTGTTACACAATGATGTAAGAATTTTTTGCCATCTCACAATCAGATTCGTGGATTTTGTTTGTGATTCAGCAGAGTTTATTCGTCTCTGTTGTTATTTCATGTTTAATTTTAGCTATCGTTTTTTTTGTATGATGAAGCTGATAGTGCCGTGGAAACATAATAGTATATGATAAATTAATAAAACCCGTGGTTAATATAAAAGATAGTGTGATAATTGAGTTTGTATAACTACGGCCATACAAATATCTCAAATTTGTGCTGTGGTAAAAGATGGTGTTTTGTCATTGATAGATATAGTTCCCTACAGTTGCTATTTGATCTTCTATCAATGATTGTTTGCTTCCTATTAAAACTTTCAACCATAAATTCTTATAGGTTCAAGTATTTATAAACTCTAATAAATCAAAAACATAACTATTACAATATAATAGTTAATTTGAAAATTAATTACTGCTGCTTATGGGTAAATTCCGGTTGGACAATTGGCATTTCAAAGATTAAATAGTAGTAATGATGTCCATTAATTAACAGAAGAATTCCATGCAGATCAGAATCCTTGACTTGCTGTGTTATGTTTTCTGGATAATCTCTAAAAGTTTGGCTAAAATATGAACTTCAGAATGTTCTTTTCAGTTTAACTCAAGTACATACCTATTCTTCTTACCTTCTATAGTCCCTGATAATAAGTTCAATTTGCTTTCTCCAGAATTTTGTGGGTCTTTCTACCTCAGATGGATATATTGCTACAGGTTCTGAGACAAATGAGGTATGTATAATTCTTATGTTCAAGCCTGAGCTCGAGCATGTTTACTGTTTTTCATCTATGACACAAATATCTTGTTTGGTATGTAACCCGTGTTAGGAAATAGCTACTTTGCATATCCAATACGTTTCAGTGAAATCATCAAGTAATGTGAATATTAAAAACATTAGATATATGATTTGTTAATTTCGCTCAACTGATTACAAACATGAATGTGAAAAGAGTATTATTCAATTTGTAAATATTGATATGTTTAGGACACAGTAATCAAGAAGATACAAAACTAAGTGGGGTTTTAAGTTGCTCCAAGTTATTGTCCTTTAAGATTAGATTATAGACTTTGTATATACATTAATTTAATGTATGCCCTCGTGAGTGTATACTTTTAATAGAAAACATAATATTGTGGATTTCTTTCAAGGTACAATTAAACAAGGAAATTTTTCTAAATCACGCACTATAAGTTGGAAATTGACCACTGAGCACACTTAGTTTTAAGGATAGTCCAATTGACTAATAGATTATTGTTTTCACCTAAATGAATCTATCGATATCCAAATTCAGATATGAGGGCACAGGTTCGTAGAAATCATAGGAGTAGTTTTAAATTTGAATTTCGATCTATGGGATCCATTAAGGTAAATTGATTATTTCACCTTAATAAACCTATCTTGCTCAAAATGAAAATTTAAGGGCATGAATAGGAGAGCACATTGGTACTCTCACTTTTGTATTTTGACTTGTGGATATCCATTAAGGTGAAATGACTATTTCACATTAGTGGATTTAAAATGCTCAAAATGTATGTTTGAGGGTATGAATGGGTTCCTAGGATATCTAAGAGCATATTTCCATTTTGACTTATGGAATGCTCATTAAAGTGAAAATGAAATGGTCATTTCACATTGATGCACCCATACTACTCAAAATGCAAGTGTGAGAGCACCCGCATTCTCTTGTAGGACCCCAGAAAGTCATAAATAACAACTTGCATTTGGACCACTATAAATTTATCAAGGTGAAATGATTATTTTACTTCAATGGACCTTTATAAGACAAAATGCAAGTGTGATACTATCAATATGCTCCTAGGATGTGTGCATCCGTTACCCACGTGCTCTGAGATGTGTGCTTCTGTTACTTACGTGCTCCAGGATGCGTGCTATCGTTCTCCACGTCCTCCGGGAGAAACAGTCCCATGAATGAAGTAGTTACCTCACTTCATTATCCACACATCTCCCACGTTTCCGATGGGCCATGTAGGGTATGAGCTTGTCGGGGACGGATGAGGAGGCGAGGTCAAGTCGGAGATGAAGTAGAGTTCCGCATATCAAGGTCCTCATATTCTCCCTTCACACGGGGGGGGGGGGGATCAACTATGGGTGACTTAGCTGAAGGAGTCGGGCGGTACGACTCGGAGGAGTCTGGTGATATGATTCCGAGGAGTCGGGTAGACCAAGTCGGAAGAGTCTCGTGGGCCGATCTCGAGGAGTCAAAGGGATTGAGTCTGAGAAGTTGGGTGCACTGATCCCGAGGAGTCAGATGTGTTAGGACAAAATGGGAGCTAGAGGGGGGTGATTAGCTTCCATTCACTTGATGATTTGCAGTGAAAACTTTAAGCAATCGCTAACACCTTCGTTTTACTTGGTATCCACCTCCTTGAGGTGACTAATCCAAGGGTCCACTCACAGATACACTATGAAAATCTCCTTCTTGGAGGCGGAGAAGCCAAGTACAAACTCAACAAAAGCTTACAACAAATACAAGCAATATACGAAAGCAAATATAATGAAATTTTTACAATGAAGAACCTTTGCTTGTGATGCTTGCTTGTTGTTTTGGAATACCTCTTGTAGGTTGGAAATGCACTTGCACTTCACCTCTAACTTTCCAAGAACTGGCGTTGAGAGCATGTGGAGAAACTCAAAAGAGCTGCCGCTTCAGTCCATGCGAAAAAACTTTTATGCTGCTGATTTAGGGTTTCTTAATCGATTGACCTTACTCACCAATCGATTACCACGTCAGATCTGCCCGTTCAACGACTCTTTTTTCAATGCTTAATCGATTTGTGAACCAAACTAATCGATTACCAACTTCTTGATTGATTACCCAATTGATTCAGAGGCTTACTATTTTTTGCGAGAACCTCCTAATCAAGTGGGCACTTTTCCAATTGATTCAACACCTTCGCGAGAAGGCTACTGTGTTTCTTCCCAATCGATTGCCCAATCAATCTGGAAAGCTATTGTTCACTTGCGATTTTGGCTTCTCACAATCAATTAGGAGATTCCCTAATCAATTGGTAAGACCTGAATCAATTACCCAATTGATTCAGGCTCCTTCTATTCTCGCGACAAAACAGCTCTCAATCGATTGACTCTACCTTAATCGATTAGCCAATCGATTCCAGCACTCACTGTACTCTCGCGATATTTCTTCTCTCAATCGATTGAGAAGTTCTCCAATCAATTGACACAAGGTTTAATTGATTGCCTAATTGATTACCCAAACCTAACTCACTTAATCTGAGTGTGGAGTTCCCCTGCCCAACATCCAGTCAACCTTGACTTATTGGGACTTCTCGTTGCCTAACTTCTGGTCAACCTTGACCTGCCAGAGCTTCTTCACTAAGTGTACAGACAACCTTTGACCCACTTGGACTTTCCATCTCGTGCTAAGTGTTCAGCTCCAAGCTGACTCAACTTGGACTTGATCTAGTTTCCAACTAGGTTTGTCTAGTCCCACTAGAATTTCATTCATGCCAAGTGTTTAGCTCTCAGCTATTCCACCTTGGATTTAACCTAGTTTCCAACTAGGTTTGCCTAGTTCCACTATAACTCAGTCGTGCCAAATGTTTAGCTCCCAGCTAACCCACCTTGGACTTAACCTAGTTTCCAACTAGGTTTGCCTAGTCCCACTAGGACTTCATCGTGTGCCAAGTGTTTAGCTCCCAACTAACCCATTTTAAACTTAACTTAGTTCCCAATTAGGTTTGTTCGGTTCTCAACTAGGACTTTCCTTTGCCTAGTCCCACTTGGACTTACATCATTTTCAAGTATCCGGTCAACCTTTAACCTACTTGAGTTCACACAAATATATTGATTAAACATCTAAACACAAGCTTGAGTCATCTCGAGCTTGGTCAACTTGGTCAACCTTTGACACAGGGACAATTGCACCAACAATCTCCCCCTTTTTGATGTTTGACAATATGTTTAAGTTAGGCTAACTCATATTAGCCCAACTCTCTTGTTCATCCCATGTCAAAGTATAAATGAGAGTTTCCTAACTTGAACCCTTATATTTTTCTCCCCCTTTGACACACATTAAAAAGCTTTTCCCAAGAGTCTCTCCCAGAGATTTACTACTCAAATAAAAGTCTCATACTTTTCATTATTTCAGCATAATGAAGATTCCCAATTTTCAACACCTCTAATGCTCAACCTAGAGCATTCATCACAATGAAGGTTCCTAGCCTTCCATTATCTCCTCATTCTTAATAAAAATTCCAATTCATGCCTTTAAAGAAAAATCTCCCCCTCAAAGCATGCTCCATCTTTTATCATTGTATCAACAATGATTTTGAGTTCCTAAATCTTTAGGAAATCTCAAAACGAAGTCATGAGGTTAAAGATTCAATCTTGAATCTAAACCTCCTCCTTAACTCCAAGTTAGTCCTCTTTAATCATTCCTTTTTTATGTTTATCAAGAAAGTTACCCTTATATACTTGTCCAAACATTTCATAGGGTTAGAGATAGTTAAATTTGACTAATCGTGGCTTAATCAGCTGAAATCAGACATTTCAGTCAAAAATCAGCATTGACAATCGATTAGTTTCAGTTACTAATCGATTCCGTCATTACTAATCGATTGGAGTTGGGTTCCAATTGATTATGCCACTTCCCTTCCGCGAGCTTCTATGCTCACGGAAGAGCACCTCCAATTGATTGGCAATAGTGCTCAATCGATTGAAGTGTTTCTGATTTCTGAATGTTAATTTCAGACCGAAATTCAAAAATTCCTAAATAATTCTACAAAATTCTAAAATTCATGAAATTTCACGTAAATATTTTTATATCATATATTATCAGGAAAAAGTATTTTTCTAAGAAAATAACTCTCATTTTCAAAGATTGACACAAAATTGGAAACCATTGAAAACTTTAATGTTTCACTCTATTTTGTATCTACTTAATCAATGGTAATTTCTATCAAGAGATAAACTTCACCAAGGTTTTTCAAAATGATTTTGAAATGATTTTAAAAACTAATTTCCAACCATGATCTTTGGGCTAAATGCACATGACTTGACTTGTACATTAGCTTTTTCCATGATTGAACTTCAATAATTCATGTTTTGATAAAACTAAAAACTTAAAAAGATGTACTAAATCAACATCTTGAGTTTTGTTCATCCTCCTAACATCTTACTTGTATTTAATGTGTCTCAATATACATACAAGTCAACTCCTATAGTCTTGTGAGATGTATAAATAGATTTTCCCTAAACTAAGGGATCATACATCTCTAACTAGACATTAAAATTTTGATCATCCAACCTAGGATGTCAATTGATGTCATTTGTCCTTAATTTCAAGAAATTAAAATAATGGATGATTATGATTATGTCATACATCAAATGCATACTTTCAAAAGAAAAACTATCATATATGACGATGCATGTATGACATGACATTTATCATTTTTCATAACAATATGAATATAAAAAATGATGTCATGACATATGATAAGGCAAACAAAGCATGACAATTTTAGCATAAATAAAATATCTAGATTTTTCATCTAAATCTTAATAACTTAATTGATATGCCAAAATTTAACCTAAGTTGCTCTCATCTCCCTAGAAGATGCCAAAATTTCAACTTGACATTTCTTTGAATTCTAACTTATTTGTGTGAATTTGATCAAGCTCAATTCTTCAAAAAATTTAATTGACACACTTTTACTCTTATTAAGAGGAACAATCAAACTTCTCATTTTCAAGAAATCATAATATTTTGAAAATGTTCTAAGGTGCCACCTTTCCTATGGTTGGGTTAACTACTCTTTCAATTAAGGTTGACACACCCTAAACTCATCTAGGGTATAGAGAACACACTCTTAGGAACCCAAAATCTATTGGTGCTCCTTGGGTGTTCTAGATACTCATTAGGGATAACTTCCCTAGATACCTTCCTAATGACTTTTCTAGACAGTCTTCAAAGTCTTAGTCACATCTAGGTCAACTTTAGGAATAACCTCCCTTGTGACCTTCTTAATGACTTTCTTAGGCTTCTTAGAAGTCTTAGTCATACTAGTTTTCTCAAGGTTAACTCTAGGGATAACTTTCCTTGTAACCTTGACTTGATTCCTATACCTAGGGTTCGTTCCATAGCTATATGGAACTTTATGGTAGGTAGCTATGCTTTCCTTGGACTTAAGTTTGTATCCCAAACCCTTCTTTCCCTTGGATGACTCTTGTCTATTTTGACCTAGTTTTGCTTCTTGTACTCTTTGACACTATTTACCATTTTCTCTAAGGTCCTTTCCAATTTCTCAAGACTTGATTTTCTATTTTTAAATTCTCAAGTTTTGATTTTCTATTATTTCCATGAGCATTTTTCTTTTTGGGCATATTTCTAACTTCATTAGAATTCTTACTTAAATTATTTCCTACCTTGCTAACCTTAGGTAAGGTGGTCCTTGTTGGTGCTGGAAGCATTAGTTAACCGAACCTATGTTTTGATAGATGACAAAGGTTCAAAGTTAATGTTTATTGTTATCTAATGAATTAAGTGTGCAGGAAGCTCAAATAGAATGTCCTAATGAAACTTAGGTAAGGTAAAAGTCCTAGTTGAGGCTAGACAATGAAGTCCTGGTCAGTTTGACTGGGCAAGAAGCCCTGATCAAGGAGATTGGGCAACAAAGTCCTGGTCTGTGGGACTGGGAAAAAATCCTTGATCAGGGAGATTGGATAATGAAGTCCTGATCCGAGGGACTGGGCAGAAGTCTTGACAGATCGAGGACACTGGGCAGAATTCTTAGGGGTCGAGGACATTAGGCGAAAAGCCCTGGGGGTCGAGGACACTAGACAGAAGTTTAAGCGGGTCGAGGATCGGACGTCTAGCAGAAAGTCCCGGAGGTCCAGATCGGATGCTGAGCAAAAGTCCAAACAGTCTGGAGGTCTAGATGTTTGGCAACAGGTAAACTCTCTCTCGAGAAGTAGGTGAGGACGCGTTCCTCGTTGAGGGAACAGTAGGCATCATTTCAACCTAGGGTTTTACTAGAAGTCCAAAAGTCAGAATCGAAAAGTCCTGAGATTGTCAACCTTACATATTGCATTCATATTATATCTTATATATGCTAACTCTATGATGTAGAAGCTAAAGCCTGGAAACTACTGATCCCGGCGCCTGAAAGGGATCCAGACACCTCAAGTCGAACCAGGCGCCTCAAAGGGATTGAGG
>JBBUKS010036643.1:0-10802 GCA_038050645.1 Hedychium gardnerianum | reverse complement strand
AGTTCTTAAGGAAAAGGAACTAACAGTCCTTAAGAAAAAGATTAACTCAAGTTTTTTAACTGAACCAGTTCAAAGTGAAATTTCAACTCAAGTCCAATAACTTGAGGAAGAACATTCCACTTTGAAGGTTTTAGTAAAAGAACTTAGAAAGTCATTAGAACAATTTATTTCAGGTTTCAAGTGTCTTGATATGATACTTGATAAAAAGAGGGTCGTTTACAATAAAACTTGACTTGGATACAAAACTAAAACTCAATTTAAATCGTATATGTCTATTGTAAATTGAACTACTAGAAATCAAGTCCAAGCATGAGTCCCTATATTAAACTTGACTAATCAAGTTAGACCAAACCAATATTAGATCTCCAAAGATCAAATTCATTACCTAGGATTACCTTCCCCTACGGTTTTCTTTTTGCTTAGAGTTCACTCCTCTAAGATTTCTCATTATCTAGGATTATCTCTTCTTAGGGTTTTCCCTTTGCTTAGAGTTCACTCCTCTAAGATTTCTCATTACCTAGGATTACCTCCCCCTAGGATTTTCCTTTTGCCAAGCTTTAAGTCCTCTAAACCTGCTTGATTTGTTAGTCACTCGATAGACTACTCATCCATGTCTAACCTCCAATTATGATTTTTCCTTGTCAAACCGTAGTTAAAACTTTTTCTTGCCTAATCGTAGTTAGATATTTCTCTCGCCTAACCATAGTTAGGACTTTCTCTTTACTAGTCATCCAGTCAACCTTGATCTGACTAGACTTCTCATTTGACTAGGTTAAACTTGACCAAATTCTATTAAATATATTATCAAACACACATCAAAATCCTGAAGGTTGATTACACCAATAATATTGACTTGTTTAAAAAGTTAAAAAAAAATCCTTCCTTAAAAAATATGTTTTTAAAAAATCTTTGAAAAGCTTATAATTCTTTGAAAAACATTTGAAACATCTTTAAAGATTTTTCAAAAATTTCTAGAAAAAACTGTACAATCCTTAGCACATTTTTTTTGAAATAATTTTAAAAATTCTTTAAATACTTAAATCTTATTTTTGAAAATATTATCTTATCTTTGAAATATTCTAAATGTTTTTTTAAATATTAATATTTTTAGCATAATTATGTTTTTTTTTCAAAAACTTGCATAAACCTGGCTTAATATCTTTTGAAAATATTTTTAAAAACATTTTGAAAATCATTGGTACTACAAGCTTAAGGTGAAGCTTAGGTAATTCACTTTCGGTGACAAAAGGTGAAACTGTCACCTCAGCGGCCCCTCCAGGGTGGCCCTCCACTATCTAGAAGGAAGGTAAATCATGGGTGACTACTAGCTTTTGAACAGCGATCATTACATGGGGAGGACAGGAACCTGACATGCATTATACTGTCAAGAATTGACCTCTAGACCTTTTTGTAACAAAGCCTCATGCAATAGTCATCTACTTGTCCCGTAGCGACAGGTAATTCACTTTTGATGTATGTTAAAGGGGAGAGAATAGGTTAAAAGTTAAAGTTCCCTAAAGACATTAATTTTAGAGGGAGAGATTAAATTAAGGGTGAACATTTTAAAAGTTTATTTAAATTCTTAATGAATTTTTTGCTTTAAATTTACTTAATTTTGAACTAGATTGCCATAATAAAAAGGGGGACATTGTCAGTGCAAGAAGCACTAGATAATTAAACCTGAGTTTTGATATTAACAAAGGTTTAAAGTTAAGCCTATTTGTGATCTGACGATGTTGATCGAGTGTGCAGGTTGCTCAATCAGAAAGTCCTAGTTGAGAATAGGCAAGGAAGTCCTGGTTGGTTGAATTGGGCAAAGAAGTATGGTCGGTTGGACTGGGCAAAAAAGTCCTAGTCAATGTGCTTGGGCAGAAGATTTGGTAGATCGAGAACGTCGGGCAAGAAATCCTAGGAGTCGAGTATACTAGGCGGGAAGTCCCGAGGATCGAGGATGTAGGATTGAGTCCACGTGAGAAGGAGGTGAATTTTTAAAATCTTTCTTTTCATTTTAAAAATTCATTCAAAAATCGAGTGTGCAGCAAAAAAATTTAAAAAAAGTATACAGTTGGTTTTACTTGATTCACAGTCCCGCAGACTATTATTCCAAGGTCCACGCCCCCTTGGGACATACATTTACGATGAGCAATTCACTAAACGTCTTCTCCAAACAAACCACAGACGGAGAAATCGAATACGCGATGAAGAAGATGTAACAACACTACACCTTCTTATGCAAGCATATAAAGAAAAACAATATTTAACAGCTACCCAACACTTAGGATGATCGATGACGAGTCGGTGTTGGTGAAGATCCTACTGCAAACGGTGGTTTTGGCGTTAGTTCGATGTAGCAGGGTCGTAGCACAATAGTTGCAGAGCGTGGAGCAATAGTATGATGAAGAATTGACGTAGAGAACTGATATCCCGACTGCTATTCATGACATTATTTTATAATTCAATGGAGGTGCCTCCATTGAGGCTGATATGATTAGTAAACTTTACTGTTTATCTACTCCGAGATACCTCCAAGCTATCCGGGGCGCCTCCATAAATGCCACATGTCAACAACTCATGAAAATCTCATCCGTGTAGCTTATCCATGCGCTGAGACACCTCCATCAACTCGAGGCGCCTCCTGTGCCTCAGCATGGAGGTGCCTCCAATCACCCGAGGCGCCTCCATCTACTCGAGTTGCCTCCAGCGCCTTTGGATCTGAGGCGCCTCCAGCGCTATTGACCACGATTTGATTTTTGCCAGCAAAAATTATTAGTCCAAAAAATAAGCCTACAAAACAGAGTTAGATAAATAATGCAGGTACAAATTATATTTAGTCACGATCTCAACCTAGACTTATAAGTTAGATCTAAATTGGACCGACGCCTAACGTCCCCACTGGGACTCGACCTCACTGGATTTGCTCCTCCAGTTTTCTAACCTCACTTACTATTTATCAACTTTCATTCTTAACGTCTCCTGACTCATCAGGGCTTCCTGCCAGAATTTCACGTTTGGACTTTAGTCAGTCATCTAGTCCTCCCCAACCAGACTAGACTTTCTGCTAACTATCTAGTCCTCTCTGATCCAGCTGGACTTCCTGTCAATCGTCTGGTCTTCCCTGACCCAATTGGACTTCAACTTGGTGTCTAATCCTCTAGATCCGTCAAGTTAGTTAGCTTGCACACTTAGCTTAAGAGATTAGATAATAAGAGTCTAACTTTAACTTGTTGTCATACATCAAAACCTTGGGTTAGACTATCAGTGCAAACTGCACCAACAGAGGATTCCAAGCAAAAGTCTAGACGGGTCGAGGACCGAACGTCTAGCGGGAAGTCTCGAAGGTCAAGATCGGATTCTGAGCAAAAGTCCAAATAGGTCTAGAAGACCGGATGTTTGATACCAGATAAACTCTCTTGTGAGGAGTGGGTCGGGACGGATTCCCAGAAAGGGAATAGTAGTCGTCGGTTCAACCTAGGGTTTCACTGAAAATCCAAAAGTCAGAATCGAACAGTTTCGAGACTGTCAAACTGTTTTTCGTATAATTATTATATCTGTTTGTGCTAACTCTGTGATGCAAAAATATGGCCGAAGTCAGGGGATTCTAGGAGCTCGGAATAAATCCAGGCGCCCGTTGATCCGGGCAACCAGATCGATCCAGTCGCCCGGAATAGCCCGAGCTTAATCACGCGTGCAGCTAAGGTGACAGACTTCGATTGGTCGGCACACGTCAGCATCTAGGCGCTTGGAAGGTATCAAAGCGACTCGGACGAGGCTTCGTCCAGATGCCCTCACGTCAATAGCCCAGGCGTCTGGAAGGGATACAGGCGCTCGGAAGTGGATAAACTGTGATGGAAGCGGATCAGATCAGGCCTAGCCAAGGTGTCCGGAAGGGGATCCAGACGCCCTGATAGGTCAATAAAAGAAGCTTTCAACCAACAACTTCAACAACAATTCTACGCTAAAAAACAACGCTCGTGTTGCTCAAAAACGTTGTTACAACATGGAAACGTTGCTCCGACAACTACTCTCTTCTTCAGATCTCATTTCATTGTTGGTATAATTTTACTTAATTGTTAATCGTATTTTCTGTACGTAATTCTTAAGGGTTGGTAAATTTATTATCGTACCTATTTTTTTTTTTTTTAATAAATAAATCTCTATCTTTGAGTTTTTATTTAGAAAAATAAAAAAAGATCTTTTAGTGAATTGTTCAGTGTAAATGGTCAATAATCACATGCTTTTGATTAGCAATCGTCGGAATAAAGTAAAAACAAATGGTGTCTTTATTATGCTTATTTTTTTTATTTTCACTGCAACCTATGTACGAGTTTTCGAAAACGAGTCACCTACCTCTCAATGATGATGACGTCATCGTAAATAAATTTTGTGTAGAATTAAATTTGTTTGTGTAGAATTAAATTTGTCGATGGATTTAATTTCAATCGTTC
The DNA here is from genome assembly GCA_038050645.1 of Hedychium gardnerianum. Lineage (NCBI taxonomy): Eukaryota > Viridiplantae > Streptophyta > Magnoliopsida > Zingiberales > Zingiberaceae > Hedychium > Hedychium gardnerianum. The sequence continues at coordinate 6,357 of JBBUKS010036643.1, read as the reverse complement.
AACTCATGTATTGTTGATTTAGGTGTTGTTGGTTTTCGAAAATTAATAATACAGTGTTATTCATTTTCGATTGTGCTGATTTTCGGATGAGCAGTAAAAAAGAAGAAGGAAAACAGTAAAATGGTAAATGAATTCAGCGAGGGAAAACACAAAATCACCTACGCACTTTGGTAAATTACGTTGATTCTATGCGATTTTCATTTTTTTAAAAAAATATATAAAATCAACATTTAATAAAAATTCCTATTACAAAAAGCGAAGCCCGGTTTATCGGACCATATGCTAATTCCGGTCCGGCCCCAATAAACAATGAATTTACTTGACGCTGATTTATTTATTTCAGCTCGTACACATTCACAGAGACACTCCACTGACGGGACCAATCCAAATGGCGGCGACAGCGACAACAGCAGCAGCGGCCATCTCCGGCAGCGCATCTCTCACGTCCGACGGCACCGCCCTCTCCTACGATTCCTCCGGGGGAGTTCCCAGGCGGGCGTTGGCTCTTCCGCTCCATCCCTCGATCTGGGCTGCTGCTCGGCTCCGCGGCCGCATCTCATGCCGGACGTCCGCGCCTTCACAATCCGCCGTTTCTGGGTCCAAATCAAGCGAGCGTAATATCTCTATCTCGTTTATAGATTTAGACCAGCGATTCAGCTACCGCACTGCCGTGTGCGATGGGATCGATTGTTGAATTTGGGATTTTAGGTTTATTTGAGATGGACGGCCGTAGGGATTTCTTTTCCCGGGAAACATGATGCATGCTGTTTTGTATGTGCGCTCCGTATTATATGTTTCTTGAAAGTCATTGTGTTGATTATGGTATTCGCTAGGATATTCTCCCGCTCATTTATTTGATTCTTCTTCATTTTTCGCAGAATTAGATAAACGCTAAGCTTTCAGTTACAAAACATTTTTAGCTTTTTTTTGGGATTTAAGTTTGTTAATGAATCTTGACTAAATTCACCATAACTCAATCCTGTGAGTATCATTGGTGTCTTTGATTGAACCGATATTTCTCCAACTGTTTTACTATGATAAAGTCCCACCATATTGGAAAGAATGTTAAAATTTTAAATGATAATCTTCTCTTTCACTTGCTGCCGTTATGTTGTCTGTGAATTTCTTAGTGATGGACATAGAGAAATCAGGTTGAATGTGAGATACACATTGAGCACTTACCTCCATTGTCTCCTATCTTCAATATGAATTTACGTATTCCCTCTCACTCATGCCTTAGCCACTACCGTCTTCTGATAAAGAAAATGTTAGTATAGTATTATCTGAGAACCGTTTGGGCATTTAGCAACTCATTTAATGTAAATTAGTCAACAGGACTCACTGATGTTGAAATGGGAATCATATAAAAGAATCTCTAATGTCATTCCTTGCTATTTAAGCAAAAACATAAAAGAAGCCTTCAAGTTCAATGACTTCTGAAGTTGTAGTTTGCATGCAGTGAAATCTGGTCCCAAGGATTTTCTCCACATCAGTGACTTTGACAAAGAAACTATCCTCAAGATCATCAATCGAGCAGCTGAGGTCAAAGCACTGTTAAAATCAGGAGACAGATCTTTCCTCCCTTTCAAAGGAAGGACTATGGCCATGATTTTTGCCAAGCCATCTATGAGGACCCGTGTTTCATTTGAGACAGGATTCTTCTTGCTTGGCGGCCATGCCATTTACCTGGGTCCTGATGATATCCAAATGGGCAAGCGTGAGGAGACTCGAGATGTTGCTAGAGTACTTTCACGCTACAATGACATGCTCATGGCACGTGTGTTTTCTCATCAGGTAATATGGTTGGTTGCATTTCATGCTACAATGGCATCCTCATGGCTCTTCTATTTGTCATGCACAACCATTGAATTGTATAATTGTATTATTGGGAAATCACATGCATGTTCTGAAATGCTCAAGCCCTCTGGTTTACTTCTACACTTTCAAGTTGTTCATAATTATTATGCCAGTACCATTCTATTTTGGCTTTAGCTTTTATAGCTTTTGTGTTATTAACTTTATTTCTGTCAGGAAATATGTCTCTGTGATATTATTATCTTTATCAATTTAAGCTAGGAACTAAATATTAGGATTTATAATTCTTATCAGATTAATACAATAATGTGCAACTATTTCTATGTTTGCTTCTGAGTCTCTCTCTTTTACAAAGTTAAGTATACATTCTTCACAAGTACACATTCCGGCACACTATGTTACACATTATCATAGGCATCATGGAGCTTTTATATTCACGTTTTATGTGTCTAAAGCTGTAGAAATGATGATTGATTTGTGTGTGTATTTATGCCTTATTTTTTGGCCCCTCTGATCATGCATTATAATTTTACTAGAGCTCTTGTTGATTTGCTCTAATGTTCATTTATCTGATAAGGCCTTGTGGAACATATGTTCAGGTTATAGATGATTTATACCTTTGCTTCCTGCTGGATACCCAAAATGCCATATCAATCAGATACTTCCCAAGTATAAGCTAAAATGCAATATTTTGACCTTCAATGTTTAAAGGCCTAGTTATAAAGTAACTTATTATTATTATCATCATCATTTTTTCAACATATTGTGATGGGTGTCTTATTGTCTATATACATTTTCTCAAAATCTGCTGTACCAATATTAAAACTCAAACAGTTATTTTGTTTTGCATAGGGAGAAGAATGCACATAAATGTACTGAATATAATATGTATCTTTGCAGTCCAAAATTAATGCTCTGCAACAATGTGCTTAGATTTAACCTACTCAAACTTGAAATGCTTCACTTGACCATGCTTATTTTTCTGAGTTGCAGCAGCTTCCAACCTTGTCCTATGTAGATGTCTAATTTTTGTGTTAGCTTTTGAACATGCAAGGGGGAATCTTCGTGTGCGAATTTATCAGTGAAGCTCCCCTGATACTTCACATAGCCGAAGTGGGCTATTTATAGTGAGTTTAAAAGAAAAAAGTGAGTTCAAAAGTGAGCATAGGCTTTTAGCCAAATTAGGTTTGAGCTAAAGTTGAAAACACAATAGCCTTTGATACATCCTGGCTGCAATCATAGGCATGGGACTATTCCATGCTGCATCAGCTAGTTAATTTAATTGACATAGAAGACTGTCAGTTAGATCAACTTCATCCCTGGCCATCCCTTTTGTGTTGCTATATTACTATCTAGTAATTTTTTGTTCTTGGCATTGTTACTTTTGGCAAGTGTGGCTGCTAAAGAAAATGCTTGATATAAAAGAGAGGCTCCAAAGGGCAACATCTTTGCGACCAACTTCTTGTGCAAATTTACACATATCATGCTCCTTTATTATTTTTGCAGGATATTTTGGACCTTGCTGCATATTCTTCTGTACCTGTTATAAATGGTCTAACTGACTACAACCATCCGTGCCAAATCATGGCTGATGCACTTACAATTATAGAACACATCGGTCAATTGGAGGGAATAAAGGTACCCAATACTTAGGTGGACTTTAATTGGAGATATACAGAATTGAACAATTGAACTGTTCGAACATATTTTAAGTTGTGATGCTCAATAGGTTGTGTATGTTGGAGATGGGAACAACGTTGTACACTCATGGCTTCTGTTGGCATCTGTAGTCCCTTTCCATTTTGTATGTGCTTGCCCAAAAGGATTTGAACCAGACAAGAAGACTGTTGAAAAGGCTAAGAGTGCTGGAATTAGTAAGATTGAAATTACTAATGACCCAAAGGAAGCAGTCAAGGGGGCAGATGTTGTGTATTCAGATGTTTGGGCTAGCATGGGGCAAAAAGAGGAGGCTTCATACAGAATGCAGAAGTTCCAAGGGTTTCAGGTACATCATTCTTGACTTCCCTTCCATTTTATTTTTCAGAATCTAGACTTCAAAGAGGTTTTTGGACATCAATCTTAAATAAAATAGTCATCCATGTTTATTTGCTAGTGTGTTCGAAAAACTGACTCTACAGTCAACCTGAGCTGAGGTTTATCATGTTCAAGATCGTTTTTAAATAAGCATCTTGAGCTTTAGCTCTTATGTGATTAGAAACCAAGCTAAAAAGTTCTTGTTTGAGGAACTCAAGCTAAGCTGAAGTCCTTACACAAACTAGTACTCACAGAAATCTCAAGCCAACGAATGAGACTAAGCTAGGGGATTGATTATACATTACAAACAATTCTTAACATGGATAATATCGTCTTCCTCATTTTTTTTTAGGTATTTTTTTCATTTTTCATCATTATTACTTTTTAATGAGTTTGATTGATATGTACTAATGCTACAACGGTACACCAACATGACAGATTTATTTTCAACAATACTTGTAAAGAAATGTATTAATCATATACGTATTCATATACTGTCCAATTCCGTCTCATTTCTGGAGTATAAGCTATATTATTTTGATGCACTTTCAAATTCAGTTGAATATTTAAACGCAATTTGATATAATAACCTACTAAATGCATTGTCTGATCTTTACCTAACGTCATAGGCCTCTACTACATGAATGTGCTTGCAGATAGACGAAGCTCTGATGGAGATTGCTGGTCCAGAAGCTTACTTCATGCATTGCTTACCCGCAGAGAGAGGCGTAGAGGTTACTAATGGTGTCGTCGAAGCTCCCAACTCGATCGTTTTTCCGCAGGCCGAGAACCGAATGCATGCTCAGAATGCCATCATGCTTCACCTCTTGGGTCTCTAGGATCATGTGGAATAGCCAAATTGGACCATCCAATTGGATCTTGTGAAACAGTTGATGAGGGTCCAGTAGAACTATCTTTCAGTTAGTAGTTACATGGTAAAAACATGCCGGCGTATGGTCTTGGAATGCTTTATCGTAGTGGAATAAATTATTGGTGACCAGTTTTCTGTCGACATGAGTTGGTGTTAGAATTCGCTTAAAATTAAATCAAATTAATTGAATTAAATTAAATTGATTTTTTTTCAAACTTACCTAATCAATCAATTTTTTTTAAAAAAATTAAACAAATCAAATATTATTTAATTCGATCAAAATTTAAATTAATTGAATTTTTTAATTAGGATATAAATTTTTTATTAAATTTAATAAAAAATTTAAGTGATTTTAGAAAGTTCGCATAGGCTTAATGGGCCGCCCCAGATGAGATACGGGTCTTCTCTACCTTGGGGAAGAAGCAAGCAGAAGCCGATCTAATATACTTCCGACGGTCAGCAGAAGGGAGAAGGAAGAAGAGAGTAGCGAGATGTTCAGGAACCAGTACGACACTGATGTCACTACCTGGAGCCCGGCGGGACGGCTGTTCCAGGTTGAGTACGCCATGGAGGCCGTCAAGCAGGGCGCTGCCGCGGTCGGCCTCCGCTCCACCTCGCACGTCGTTCTAGCCACTGTCAACAAGGCCGCCTCCGACCTCTCCTCCTATCAGAAAAAGGTGTTCAAGGTTGACGATCACATCGGCGTTGCCATCGCGGGTCTCACTGCCGATGGTCGCGTTCTTTCCCGCTACCTTCGCAACGAATGCATCAACCACGCATTTGTCTACGAGTCTCCTCTGCCTGTCTCCCGCCTCGTCGTACGCCTCGCTGACAAGGCGCAGGTTCCCCGATCCCCTTTTTTCTTTTCTCTTCAATAGTTGATTGAAATTCTGAAGATAGAATCATATAGTTACCCTTCTATATATCTGTGATATATCTACAGTGTGGATCTTGAGAAGTTTTTTAGAATAATTAGTGGGCATTATCGAATTCCACCTTTTTTTTTCTTAAATCCTGATTTTTTTTTCTCTATTTTTCTCCGTGCTTGTGTTTATTCCTATTTAGATAGTCTCGTTCAGTTGTAACTACCAAACATTTGAAAGATTGTTCAACTGTTTGAAGCCTTCGGATTTTTAGTTTTTTCTAGAGCTATATATCTTCTAGCATTGCCCCCATACCTATTGTTGTTACATATACGTTGGAAAAAGGGTGAGAAAGTAAGGGAATTTGGTGAAGTGACATCTTGATGGGAATCCTAGTTAGTTGAAAAGAAGAGGGATTTAGGCGTTTAAGAACATCCTTTTGTGTTATGGTAGGTGCATCTAAGCTGCGGTTAGCTGCAAAACTTGCTAAGGCTAGATGTTTATCTTAACTTTCCTATTTGCATGATTTTCAAGTAAGTTTTAAGTTTCTTTACCAGAATTAATACCAACTAGCCATGACATCTTTGATCAAGTTAAATATTTATCTTCTCCCTTTTCTCCATTTTGCTTTCCCCCTCTTTTTCTGGATTTTTAATTATCTATTCCTTGTGAAGTAAATGAGCAAGTCAATGATAGGAATAATCTAAACAAGCAAGAGTTATCTTGAATAGCTAAAATGGGACAAAGATAAATTCCATTTGCTTGCTAATCCAT
>JBBUKS010036603.1:0-10802 GCA_038050645.1 Hedychium gardnerianum | reverse complement strand
GGTTGTGTAATACCCGAGTGGGGTATTTATGTCATGTTTATACACTGCGTGGATTGTATATACCCGTGTTGGGTATTCAGTGTTTAGTTGTATTATGTATCCAGGATATTGTCCGCCGTACAGGGGAGGTGTTGTCCGATTTTCATCGGATAAATATCCTCTCGGGGCGTGATAGTTAATTTACGATAATTTAAATTTTTGTCGCAAAGTTTGTTGCAATTTTGGGACGAAAATATTTTGTAGCAAAAATTTGTCCCTAAATCTTTTTTTTAAGTGCAAGTTGTCCGATATAACCTTGAATTTTGATGTTTGAATAAAGGTTTTAAGTTAGGTCTTACCCTATATATTTGTTATGTGTGTTTTAGTGTGCATGGACTTGCAAGAACACATATTGAACTTGGAGAGCTCATATAGACATTGGCTTGCATGACCAAGATGGCATGCTTAGTGATTTGGAGGACCAAAGAGATCATTAAAAGATAGTTCAAGACAATTGAGGGATCTGATATAGTAAATTGCAAGTGCACGATTCTATCATCAAGTAATAAAATATTGATCCTCAGGGACTGTTGATTTAGCACTAGATGAAGGTGCAAGATTAGTTATCTAGGCGATCAGAAGTTGCTTGAAATCATGGACGCAAGTGAGTGAGAGAGAAAGAGATATCACTGAGAGAAGTTGGCTTAAGGGGATAATTCTAGGATTTTGGTTTCACTATGATGCTAGTTAATGTCCTAAGTACATGTTCACCTTTTTATCCTCCATGTTTACAATTTTGTAGGGATTCTAACCACATTACCGGTGTGAACCCCTAAAGGTTATATTGGAGTGCCTATCCTTGGTTCGATACTAGTATGTGAGATGAATATGCTAGAATGTCTTGCTTAAGGGCTACCTTCTGTCACCAAAGGTCCCTGGTTCCCCTATCACAGAGGGCTCCATAGTACATCTAGATTATCTACCCTTCTTCCTAACACCAAATTGGGGTAAACCCATTAATCCCTTTGTTAGATAATTCCTTGTAGGGAATTAGCCCCCTTTCAAGGTGATGACTCTAGAATGTCCGCTTAAAGGGTTACCCATGTCACTTGAGGCCCCACGGTCATATAATCTAGAGCATCACCTCTACATGGTGACCAATTCCCTACATCCAATCACATACACAACACAAACAATTAATCAAGCAAGAACAAGAAGTAAACATTTCATAAAGTAGGGAAATTATCAAATACTTAGTTCACGCATCAACATCATATCATAGTTACTCCCTACATCTTAGAATTCAGAGGTCTACTCCATAGTGAAAGAAATACAACCAAGAGATAAGAATAATAGCATTCTATAATCCAAAACACAGAATAGAGAAGAAAAGAATGCTTATCAATGCGTTGTCAGTCTTCTTGTATGGAATCCTCACTCGGATTATGGACTGGACATCGCGGCGGCATAAGAGATGGAAGTTCTAGGGTCCTCTCCCTAGGAAAGAGCCTTCCTCCTCCAATTTGGGGACATTTCAGGGTTTTTATAGTCCTCTCTAATCATTAGAGAAAGTCTCTACATGACCCTGCTAGGACGCGACACGGTCGTGCCTAAAAGTCACGGTCACGCCATGTTGGCCTTGGCCAAAGAGTGTGGCTAAGTCATGATCGTGCCATTTGGCATGCCCGAGCCATGTGGGACTTTGTCAAAGTTCCAGGAAGAGGCACAACCGCGACTTTTTTGCAAGGCTGTGTCGTGTTGGCTAGGGTGGAACTTGGCCGGAACTCTAGGAATAGGCATGGGAGTGACTATTTGGCATGACTGAGTCGTGGTGGCCACAGTGATCTTCAACTGACTCTTCAAGGAGAGGCACTATCGAGCTATGTTTCTCCATTTTTGTACAAGGCACGATTGTGCTTGGAAGGCACAAACAACTAATGCTAAGGGATGAAACTTGACATCTCCTCCATCTTTTGGTAAGTTTTACCCGTAGAAACTCGCCCATGTCATGGGACACGGCCAGTGTGTGTTCCTTGCTTCTACTTCTTGCTCCAATGTCTATAATACTCCATTTTTGCTCCAGAAATGCATCCTATCAAACAAAACAAGAGAATAGCATATCTCCGAATGAAAAGAGTAACAACAATAAAATCAAGTAGAAATAGGTTGTGCAAATGTAAATCATGCTTATGAAATGCGAGAGAATATATACCAAACAATGCTTAGAAACATGCATAATTTACATACATCACACCCCCAGATTTAAACCTTTACTTGTCCTCAAGTAAAGTCTGCAATCTAGGTTTATGTATGAAAATAGTGCATCATAATCCCTAGTGAATCTATTTAATCCTATTGTATAGTTTTATTGATGAGCATGATATAAAATTGTTTGAGTGTGGCTTATGTAGAAGTTCTCCGTGCTCAGTGCAATGAGTGACCTAACCTTTTCAAGTGTCAATCTCCAAGTCTAGTCAAATTGTTATCTAATCGTGTTTCTAATGCTTCCGGTGATAGACACTTGCTTGTCACATGCAAGGCTCTTCCCCCTCAAAAGTGTTATGCATATCTAGGTCTCAAAGGATTTCTCGTTATCAAGAGAAATGTAATAGGTATTTCCCTAGTAACCTAACTCAGTTTCAAAGGGGTACCTCTTATTAGTTTCCACTCATGACAACTATTTTTTTATCCCATGCTTATTTTCTTCTTTTTTTTTTCGCAAAGTGCTTACAAAGTGCAACATTTGAACAAACTTTTTCTCTCTTGTTTTTTTTTCTAGGATTTTGATTTTTCTAAATGAGTACCATGATCTGAGTCTATCCAGTAATCAAAATACAGTTGAGGGGTCACCTAGGAAACAAAAATACTAGTTCGATTTTATGAATCATAACTATTTTCAGATGTATCTACCATCAAAGTTAAACATAACGTGAAGAAATCCTAAAACTAGGCCAGCACTCAAACTTTTTTAGTAAAAATAATGCTCATTTCATACTACTATGGATAGGAAAAATATTGATCGATAGACATACTAGAATACCAAATCACAACAACATAAACTTCTAGAACAAGCATGAAAGCATTTTGCTATGAAGAACAAATAATCATTGATATGATGACTGATGCAACTACAAACTGCGCTAAAAGACAAGCAACAAACACACAATGAATGAAATCAAAATCAAAATAGAGCTAACCTATGTACAAAGCCCCCCCCCCCCCCCAGAGTTGGACATTTCATTATTGCAATGAAAACAACACTAATAAGGTGGAGAAGGAGGAAGATTGGGGAAACTCGAAAATCAAAGAAAATTAGGAAACCAATAGTTGTTTTTGTGTAAATGTTGATGGTATTTGTAGATAGTATCTATTTTCTTGCTTATTATTCGCATAAATCCCAATTATCCTCACGTCTCTCCCATTCATTCCTTTGATGTTGAATATAACTAGTAGTCAAATTGAATAATTCTACCTCTCTATGAAAGTGTTGCCTCACAAGTTGCAATTGATCATCTAACATAAGATGATATTTCTCTAAAATATTTATATACTCAGTATGGTCAATATGAAGAGTATCTAGAGTAGTGCGGAATTCAGAAAAATCAAAACCTGATCCAGCAGAAGAATCAAGGGCAAAAGCATGTCTAGTAAGGTCAGAACTAGAGGGTGCATGACCACTAGAAGAAACATGGCTAGATCGTTCTATGAGAGAAGGAACAAGGTGATGACTTGTGTTTATTATTAATCAATTTGCTTTGTTATGTGATGTGTGTAGATTATGCATGTTTTTAAGCATCATTTAACATATATCTTTTTGCATTTCATGAGCATGATTTGCATTCGCACACCCTATTTCTATGTGTTTTTGTTACTTTCATTCTTTTGGTTCGGAGAACTACTCTTTTCTTATTTTCATTGATAAGACATGAATTCAGAGCTAAAATGGACCAAAGAAGCCTTGGAACGAGACCAATCAAAGAATGGAGCAAAGTTGTATTTCTGAACATCAACATGATGGTCTCTTAAATAGCATTTCCGTGTTTGAAACGAGGTCATTACATATTGATTTTCGTACCAAACCATAGATCTTCAAAAGATCTTCGATTTGAGTGGTTGTACACCTCATACATCATCCCAAATCAAAAGTTATAGCTGTTTTAAAATTGGTCTATAGAGAGACATGACCGTGCTGAAAAAGATACGGCTGTGCTAAAAAAAGACACGGTTGTGCCTTAAAAAAAACATGGACGTGCCTAAAAGATACGGTCATGTCTCATCCTCATTTGTTGGTCAAAGACAACATGGAATGTTTGTGCCAAAAGGCACGGCCGTGTCTATTTTCCCTTACCCAACACGCCACGGCCATGTCTCTTAGAAACGATCGTGTCATATTTTTTTCCAAACGCCCATAACTTTCGGCTCAGTTAGAGTTACGGGACCTACGACCTATCAAATTGAAGATAATTTCAAAATCTACAAGTTTAGTTCAGACCTCAACCCAAGATAATGTGGTATAAGGGGTGAACATTTTGTTTTGGCAGAGACTAGTAAATGTGGCAGATCTAAAAAGTTTAGGGAAAGTATAAAAGGGTCAAGCAAACCCTTGCTTGACTCATCTTGGACTAGAGGGCTCCTCCCCCTTCCTTGGGAGAGGGTTTTCCCCTTCTAGGAGAAACCCTATGTAGGATCGAGTGCACATGAGAGGGGGGTGAATCACGTGTTTTTAAAACTTTTCTTTTACGATTTTTGAAATCTCGTCGTTCGAAAATTACGAGTACGCAGCGGAAAAATTAAAACAAATAAAATAGAGAGAGAAGAGCACACGGTCGATTTACTTAGTTCGTATCCCCAGCGGACTACTACTCTAAGGCCCACACCCCCTTGGGACGTTTTCGACGGGCAATCCACTAAAATTATTTTTCGAAAAACTTTCGGAAAAACAATCTCGTACAAATTGAGGTGTAAGAAAGTGTAACAGATCTACACTTTTCTTAGGAAATAGTAACACTAAATAAAATGCAATAAAAATGTGTTATCCAATGAAGATTCTGCTATAAGGAGTCAATTCGACGTCAGTTCGATGCAGCCGAGTTGTAGTATAGCAATTTTGGAGCTCCGGAGCAGCAGTGTGAAGTTGAAACAATACTTGTTAGAGTTGGACTTTGCTGCTGGTAAAGATACTCTCTTATAGCCCATTGGGGGCACCTCCAACACTCCGAGGCGCCTTCATTAAGGCTTATCAAATTCGAGATCGTCATTATTTATCTCCAATGAGCCGCCTCCAAGCTCTCTAGGGCGCCTCCATTAGCTCGCGGGTCAACAGTGCTTATCCAGCTCTCGGAGGCGCCTCTAGTGCCTCCAGCACTGAGGCGCCGCCATCCATCCGAGGTGCCTCCACCGCCTCCAGTGCAGAGGCGCCCCCAGCCATCCAAGGTGCCTCCCCTGCCTCCAGCATGCCGAGCACTGTTCATCTGAAGATTACTTTTGTTCAACTCCTGCAAAATACATTAGTACAAATACCTGCAGTAAAGGAGTTAGATAATGCATGAAAGGTATGAATTAAATCATGCCTTACCATGACCAGAATTTAATCATGGTCTCAACTTAGGATTCCACTTTGTACCTAAGTTGGACCAGTGCCTAAGTCCCTACCGGTGACCCGTCCTTACTGGATTCATTCCTCCAGTTTCTTACCTCACTTACCATTTCCCGAGTAACCTCCTCGACATCTGATCTCCGACCCACCAGGTCTTCCTGCCGAAATCTTACATCCGTACTTCAGCTAATCGTTTGGTCCTTCCCTGACCTGACTAGACTTCCCGCCAACTGTCTGGTCCTCTTTGACCCAGCCGGACTTCCTTCCAGAATTGCACATCTGGACTTCTGCCTAGTGTCTGGTCCTCTAGATCCATCAAGTCAGTCAACCCTGCACACTTAGCTCAACCTATTAAATAATAACATTTTAACTTTAACCTATTGTCATACATCAAAACCTAGGGTTAGACTATTAGTGTAAACTGTACCAACAATGGGTATGCCTCAAATTTGGCTCAATGTGTTGATATGAACAGGTTAAAGATGTTTAGAATGAAGATTCATGATTGTCACGTGTTCAGGCAATGACTTATTCCAATAGTTTTTCATGATCTATTTCCTAATAATGTTTGGCAAGCACTTACAAAATTGAATATGTTTTTCAGAGATTTGACAGCAAGGTGTATTATGATGGTCGATATGCTTCGGCTAGAAATAGACATTCCTCTCATACTATGTAAGTTGAAGCGCATATTCCCACCTAGTTTTTTTATTCAATGGAACATCTACTAGTACATTTACCTTTTGAGGCATGAATAGCTGGTCCTATGCAGTGCAGATGGATGTATCCATTCGAAAGTTTTTTGAGGAAATTAAAAAATAATATTCATAATAAAGCAAGAGTTGAGGGGTCAATATATAATGCTTATTTGATTGAAGAAGCATCTTTTTTCTGCTCCTATTATTTTACTGACAATGTGAAAACTAGACATCGTAAGTGTTCTAGAAATTCTGATGATGCTCAGCCAATAGACTCATCGATACTTTCTATTTTATATCATAACTATAAATTATATCCGATCCTAATTTATATCATAACTATTTTTATAGGTGAAAGACCATAAATTATCAAATGTGCAAGATGATAGGATAATAAATCTTGCATCAGGTGAAAATTTATATCATAACTATTTTTATAGGTGAATCTTGCAACCGCTGAATCTCTTGATCTAGCTTAGAACAATCTTGAGTGGAATGCTCATACTCTTGGTGAAATAGCAAAAGCTAATGGAGGGAGATCGCCTACGGCCCTTCTCAAAGTCAAATGGTCTCTGGTTGACTTTATATTTATCACAAATTTATAATGCTCTTTCCTTTGAAACCTTCAAAGGAGTGTTAGGCACATAGGGTCGATGTTGTACCAAATGAGGGGGGAATCAATGGTCAAGCTGCTTTTCTCCATTATCACCATTACGAGCGGAATTTCATTATTATTGGTTCGCCTTCTAAGCTTCTTTGACATTGATATACCTCTCAACTCTGCCAAGCAACTCATCATAGTCTTTAGGCGACTTCTTGGTCAATGACTAAAAGAAATCTCCTTCCCAATACCTTAGGAGAAGACACTAATTAGTGTTGGATCGAGTGCACATGAGAGGAGGAGGGTGAATCATGTATTTTTAAAACTTTCTTTTTGAGTTTTAAAGACTCGTTTGAAAGTCGAGCGCACAGCAAAAGTAAGAAAGACGTAAAAGAAAAACACAAAAAAAATGACTCGATTGGTTTTATTTTGTTCGGAGCCTTTGCCAACTCCTACTCTAAGGCACACAACCCTCCCAATCGTATCATTGGACAATCCACTAATTCTGTTCCAAAAAACCCTCGAACAGAGAAATCGAATACAAAGAATGAATTTGGTGTAACAACACTACACCAACTTATGCAAGTAATGAATTAAAACAGTACAACTAAAATGTTACCGACAATAATGAAATCTAAGTTTTGATGTCGGAGACGTCCTTCTACAGCGCTTAGATGTAGTCGCTTCGTAGCATAGTGGTAGCAGCAAGAAGGAGCAGCAGAACAATTGAGGAATAGGCATAGAAAGTTGTTCTTTGGCTGCTGGTCGAGATGCTCTATTATAGCTCAATGGGGGCGCCTCCATTGAACCGGGGTGCCTCCATTAAGGTTGATCGGATTCGAGAAAACAGTAGCTTATCCTCTCTGGGGCGCCTCCATCAGCCATGTGTCAACAACCTACGCAACCTTAATTGCTAAGGCTCATCCATCACTCCGAGGCGCCTCCAGCGCCTTTGCGCTGAGGCACCTCCAACGCCTTTATGCTGAGGCACCTCCAACACACTGAGGCACCTCCAACGCCTTTGCGCTAAGGCACCTCCAACACACCGAGGTGCCTCCAACGCTTGAGCATTGTTCATCCGAATCTAATTTTTGTTCTAACTCCTGCAACATACTTTAGTACAAAAAATACCCGCAACCAAAGAGTTAGCACATATTATAATTTCATACACAAGTTAAATTTATGACTTAGATCTTGTCTACCCAAGATCAGGATCTAATCACGGTCTCAACTTAGAGTTCTACTTTGAACCTAAGTTGAACCGACACCTAAGTCACTACCGAGGACTCGACATCACTGAATTTGCTTCTCCAGTTTCTTAACTCACTTATCATTTGCCGAGTTACCTCATTGACGTCTCCTAATCCACTAAGGCTTCCTTCCAGAATCACACATCTGGACTTCGACTAGTCGTCTAGTCCTCCCTGACCCGATTGAATTTCCTGCCAGCTGTTTGGTTCTTTCTGACCCAGCTTGACTTTTCGCCAATCATTTGGTCCTTTCTAACCCGACAAGACTTCAGCCTGGTTTCTGGTCCTCTAGATCTGTCAAGTTAGTTAGCTTGCACACTTAGCTCAAGAGGTTAGATAATAACAATCTAACTTTAACCTATCGTCATACATCAAAATCCTGGGTTAGACTATTAGTGCAAGATGCACTAACAATCTCTCCATTTTTGATGTAATGACAACCAGAGTTAAAGTTAGAAAAATAAAAGCTTTTTTTCAAACTAAGTAAAATATTAACACACATGTATATTTAAAGATTTAGTTTGAATTTTAGTTTGTTTTGAATAATAGAATTTAAAATTTTTCTTATCTTAACCCTTATTGTCCCCCTTTGGCATACATCAAAAATATGAACATTCATAGAACAATGATAAATTTACAAGCAAGTAAACATGCATAGGTAAAATCTCAAAAGTTGACAAACAATTGAATAGTTCAAGTAACAAATATTCTAACATGTAAGCTCATTCATAGATAAATAAACAAAATGTGACAAGTCATCTCAGCATAAGCATAAGTATATCAGCAAATAGACAGAATTAAAACACAGTTTAATTTTTGAAAACACTTAGCATATGTTTAGATAAACCATTATTTTCAATAATTTAAGCCTTGCTAAGCATTTAAAACATTTTATCAAGTTTTGTATACATTTTTCCTAAGTTTTCCACATATTTTTTAAAGGATTTTTCAACCTTTTTCTTTTCAACAAATTTCAAAATACAAATACTTAAGAAATTTTTAAAACTTTGTAAAAAATTTCATGATTTTACAAGGAATTTCTAAGTATTTTGCAAAGAATTTAAAAGCCAACCCAAGAATTTTCAAAATATTTTCATAAATTTCCAAAATATTTTTAAGAAAAATAATTTCCAAATAATTTTCAAAGATACCTCCCCCTTAACCTTACACCCCCCGGTTATCTTTGTTAATCCCAAGAAAATTTGCTTTTATGTCTTAGGGGTTGTTCTACAAATAAGTTTTCAAATATATATATATATATATTAAAAATACACATTTATCTAAATTTTTTTCCTAAATGTCTAACTTTGTTTAACTTAAATGATATTAAAAAAAATCATTAAGTCTTATACACAAGTTAGCCACGAGTGGTTGATTTTTATAAAAATAACCCCTTTCTTATTCATGTCGATATACTTTATCTACATCTGGAGTCTGGGGTATACCTTATACATCTCACACCAAGTCTATGTTTCTCAGTTTACAAACAGGGTAATCCCTAGGTGCTTGTGAGATGCCAAAACTTCTAAGTCTATGGGAACATGGATTCTAGGGTTCTGACCTAGGCTAATTCCAAGTTGTTTATTATTTTTATAAAAAAAATAATAATAAATAACTTTTAGTAGGTACGAGAAAAAGTGAAACATTATAAAAAAAATTCTATTCTATCACGCACATTCCTAGTTATTGTTGTAAATTGCTAAATTTAGATTCTAGTAGTGGTTTAGTAAAATGTCAGCCAAGTTTGACTTGGAATCAACATAGTTGAGTTCAACATCTCCTTTGGCGACATGATCCCTGACAAAGTGATGTTTAATTTCTATATGTTTTGTTCTTGAATGATGCACTGAATTTTTGGTTAAGTTAATTTAACTTATATTATTAACATAAATTTTTACATTTTTATCATCTAAGTTAAAGTCTTTTAATATATGCATCATCCACAATAATTGAGTTACACACTCACCCATAGCTATGTATTCTACTTCAATAATAGACAAAGCAACACAGTGCCATTTTCTACTAAACCAGCTGACAAGTGATGGTCCAAGGAGTAGGCATCTACCACTTATACTTTTTCTATCACGCCCTGAGAGTATACTTATCCGTTGAAAACGGACAACACCTCCTTTGTAATAATCACATATTTTGGCTACACAACCACACAATAGATAACAATATCCACACACCATGCAATAATATCCACAACTAACCTATACAACAACATCAATAGGTAAAACCACTCAAAAAGGAAAGAGATATATGATACGAGCCATCACAACTTAAAACCATCCATAACAGTGTAAGGCTACTCGACTTACACACACAAAATAGAAAATGTCCCAAAGTGATAAATCCAAATCAAGTCAGATATCCAACGAACAAAAATAATTTTATTACAATACATGGACGGAAACTCAAATGATAAATCCAAACAAAAAAAATAAAGAGAAAATAAGAAGCGGAAGAAGGTAACACCCTCTAGGTGCTGTGGGACAGGAGGACGGGATCTCTAGTAACTCATGTAGTGTCTAACTACTACCTGAAGAAAATAACAACATATAGGTGGTGAGTTCAAAATAACTTAGCGGGTAAAGAAGTATAGTGCATGACTAATATAGATAAGGAAATCAAAGATATACAATCTCGAATAGGAAAGTACCAACCTGAACAAAGGT
>JBBUKS010036594.1:0-10803 GCA_038050645.1 Hedychium gardnerianum | reverse complement strand
GGAATGTCAAGTAGTTAGAGATCTGAAAGCTCACATTCATTTTTCAAGAGGTATGTCTCAAATAAGAACTCATTGATAAATTTTATCACCCATTTCAATAGGGCACTAAGACACCAAAGACATAATGAGTTAACTGCAAACCATATTGATATGAATGAGCATCCCAAGATTAAGATAAACTGGCCAATGAAAATTCAAATAGTTAAGTTGTACACAAAAAAGATATGATTGGAGTTTCAAAGTGAAATGAGTGATAGTCATGGTTATTATGTGTAACAAACATTTACATTAGTTGACTCAATGATTTACCATGTGATGAATTTTCAAAGTTATTCTTCCTCCAAACTAAGGGTGCTAACACATGACCAACAGAGGGATTACATATCCTATAGTTGTATGAAATTTGAGTTTGAGGGCATTCCATGCAAGCATATGTTAGCTTATTTTTGTATCAACCAAGTGTTTCATTTGCCAGAAAAGTATATACTCAAACAATGGACATGAGATGCAAAGGTTAGGGCAATATATGTTTTGGGAGAGAAAAATTTAACCAATGATCCAGAAAGGTTTTTGATGACAAGACACTCGAGGTTATCCTATAAAGCTTCAATATTAATTGATGATGCATCTTTGATGGATGAGGGGACAAATTTCTTGCATGAACATTAGTAGAACATGCGACAATGAAAGTCAAAGAAAGAAATTCATGGATGGGGCCCTCGGTATCGTTGATCCATCTTTAGTAAGAACAAAAGGATATGAGAAGAGATTGAAATCATCAAAGGAGAAGTCAACCTCAAAGTCCAGGCAATGTCGTGGATGCGGGCTTCAAGGTGTGTTACATGACAAGCGCAACTATTTAATTTTGCAGCAAGGGTATGTGTCGATTAATTATACATTTGTATTATAATTTTATTTCCCAATCAATTAGTTTGATTAAATTCTATCAATATGACGATGTGTTGATTTTTAGATCAATTATAGATAATCAAAATATGACAAACGATGACGATACATATGAAGAAGATTTTCCATCTATAGCCGGTACTATCAAAATTTCTTTTAATTAAATTATAGCAGTTGATTAAGAAATTAAAGTTAATAATTATCATTATCGTTACAAGTTCTAATAACATTCCCTAGGATGAATGAAGGTGTAACATCTTTCTTCTATCTGTATTCTTCATTTCGATATTACAATATCATCTTTGTTATTTGTATTCTTCAACATGCTTACTAGTAAAAGGTTTCATTAACTAGATTATAGCTTGAGAATGGTGAAGTAACTACTTTAATTTTTCTCTAGATGAATTGGAGTTCATATCTTGTACAGATTTGGAATAATGATGAGAATGAGGACTTGCAGTTGCTTTTTGTTATATCTAAAGTGTTAGATTTCAACCCTATACTTCAACTATTCTATATTCCATTTAATAGTTATAAGTTATTGCTAGTTATATTTCACAAATTGAAATATATTATGATTTTCCTATATGTTATATATCCTAAATCTAGGTTTGTTGAAGTTAAATAGAATTGTTTACTTCTTTTGTTTATGTAAAAACAGAACATTCTTATACTTTATGAATACACATGGAAAACTAAATCTTTTAATAGTTAAGAAGTAGATTGGTTTAAGCCTTTTATGATTCTATTTTAGTATATCTGAATGCAAATATTTCTAGGCTCACAAAGGAAACATACTTTAGAAATTTATTCTGATATGAAGAATAAATTCGAAAATTCATTATGTATAAACCATGCATTATTTTATGGTTATTGTAATTTGCTTACATTGATTTGTAGTACACACAAGCTTATATACGAGAATTGGACATGCCCTATACCCCAGTCAAGTTGAAGTTTCCTTAATATTGGGATTAGGAGTGCTTCCTTAATTTGTAATTATGTGAGACATTGCATTTGACTTGTTTGACCTTGGTGTAAACATGGCAGTCATGGTAGTCCTTGACTCGTCTGGTCATTATTGATAGGACCGAAAGAATTTAGATATCTCCACAATGATATGATATTGTCCACTTTGGGCATAAGCCCTTATGATTTTATTTTTGGATTTTATCCAAAAGACCTCATACCAATAGAGATGTTTTTCCCTTATAAGCTCATAATCTTTCCCATGTGTTTTCAATGTGGAACTTTGTTTGCAACCTTGCAACCCCAATAATCCCCCCTCAAATGAAGGACCACAGGGCTCCCCCTTGTCTGATCCTCAACCCACCAGGACTTCATGCCTCTCGGTCCACCTGACCTACTAAGACTTCCTTGCCTAGCCACAACTAGGATTTCTCTGCCTAGTGTCTGACCCTCTTGATCCAGACATGGGAGTCCCTACTTCCTTTATTTGAGGTTAATATTCTAGTCACATGGCTCGATTAGACCATAGCTCTTGTGCACAGTTGGCGATTAGACATTCTGGCAGTCTGGGCTCTGATACCAATTGATAGGACCGAAGAAATTTAGATATCTCTACAATGGTATAATATTATCTACTTTGGGCCTAGGCTCTTATGGTTTTGCTCTTGGGCTCTATCCAAAAGGCATCATACCAATGGAGATGTCTTTCCCTTATAAGCTCATAATCTTTCCCATGTATTTTCAATGTGGGACTTTGTTTGCAACCTTGCAACCCCAACAAATATAAACAATGTTTTCTAGCAATTTCACAAGCTTACACAATGGCGAACTTTCTATATTAACTCCCAAGAACGTTGATCAGTGACATGCAAAATAAGGGAAGAGAAAGGTTATATCATTAGGTAAGAAATGTTGTGAACTCAGTTTCTGAGAAGTTATATATATATTTAAGCTGATAAACTTCGCTTCTCTAATCATTTGGATATCTTAGAAATGTTATTTGATTGAGAAGAAAAGTTGTAATTGCATCTCTCTTAACCATCAATATTTCTTTATCATAGCCCGCATCTTTTCTTTCAATTGTTTTTTTTATTTCTTAGTGGTAGGATCTAACTAATACATGATGTATGTTTGATCACGTTTTCCTTCATCAATTTATTATTCTCTTAATGTTTTTGCAGATCAATGTATTGTTTGATTTCGAAGTTCATTATTGGAATAGGTGGAATTGGAAATATTATTGAAGCTATAATTTTCATATATGAAAATTAAATCGTTGGTTTGCTTGTTCACGGGTTTTAATATGTCTTTCCTGGCATGCATTGTCGGCATCGCTGCGTTGTGCAGTCATGACAATCCTTGACTCTTCTTGTCAATATAAACAATGTTTTCTAGTAATTTCATAAGCTTACACAATAGTGATCTCTGTATATTAACTCACAAGAACGCTGATCAGTAACATGCAAAATGAGAGTAGAGAAATGTTGTATCATTTGGTAAGAAATGTTGTGAACTCAGTTTCTGAGAAGTTATTTATATATTTGGTTTTGCAAAAGGTGAAATCAGTCACCCCCCACGACTACCCCACAGGAGGGAATAAATCAGGAAACTGAAGCAAGTCATCACATGGGAGGGTATTTCTGCCAGCTTCATCGGGAATCGACCCTTGCTCAATTCTACAAATAAATCATGTGGTAACCAACTCAGTTATGACCCGGGGACAGTTATATATATATTTAAGCTCACACATGGCATATGTTTGATCAGGTTTTCCTTCATCAATTTATTATTTTCAACAATGTTTTTGCAGATTAATGTATTGTTTGATTTCAAAGGTCATTATTGGAATGAGCCTTGGTGTTGGTTTTACAAAACCAACATAGACATTGGTGCTGCTCTTGAAAAAACAAGCACCACGTTGGTTTTGTTCTTGCAAAATAAATATTAAAAATATTATTAGAAACATTTAATTTTATTCGAATGCAAATTTTAAAAAGGATAATTATATATGTGGTTTATTTTTGCAATCAGAATCCATAACCAATTAGGTCACGTAGCAATAACTTTATTAGTAAAATTTAAAAGGACAATGAAAGAGTATTTTTATAAAAAGGATAAAGTTTAGAAAAAAAATAATAGTAAATTTTAAAAATGTTTTTGATTTTTGAAAGTATTTTTATTAAAAAATATCAATTACTAAATGTGTCGTCATCGCTTGTCACATTTTGATTATTTATAATTGATCTGAAAATCAACACATCGTCATATTTATAAAATTAAAAAAACTAATTGATTGGGAAATAAAATTGGACAGTTGCGCTTGTCGTGTGACACACCTCGAAGCCCGCATCCACGGTATATGAGTCAAGGACTGCAATGACTTCACAACGCAATGATGCCGACAATGCATGCTAGGAAAGACATATCCAATCCCGTGAACTAGCAAAAACAACTTTTAAAAAAAAATAGTTTCTATTACTGACATAATTTTCTTTTTTATCATCAAAATAAATTCTACTTGGTCCAAGTCTCATTACAACAAAGGGCAACCAAGACCAGAACCAACTTGGTGTCGATTTTGCAAAACCAGCACCAACGTAGTACTGGTTTTGAAAGACCAGCACCAACTTAGTGTTGTTCTTAAGGGATCAACACCAGGGTCGTTAATTTCAAACCCGATCCATTAACTTCATATACCTGACCATAACCTGACCCGTTAACTTCATATAATCAACACCAACATGGTGCGGTTCTTGAAGCATCTGCCACTATCCTAGGTTTGGCGATCTTCATTTCTAGGATCTCCTAACTCTCCTTCAACCTGTATGTTACTTTAGTTTTATTTTAATCCTAGGTTTTCAGTAGTAGTTACGATATTGGTGGATTAGGGTTTATGTCGATAAGAGTATAGGATTTACTATTCATTGCCTAATTCTGCATATAAGAGTTTAGGAAATCTTGACATCAAAGCTTGGATTCTCATGTTCTATATACATTATATTCATTGGTTATTTATGCTTTTGCAATTCGAGATGTCTTCAGATTCATCTAGTAAGGATGCTGCTCGAACTAGTCACCTCATGAGAGGCCTCACGAAGAGAATGAATTAGAAAAGTAGCGTTTCCCAATTCAAAAAAATTATTGCATCTATGCCCCCAAGCCATGAACAAACAGAGCTGATCCAAAGCTCCCCCTTTGTTTGGGTTTTGAACATCCCTGAGAATCCATATATTAGAGGTTTTGTTCAAAATATGTTTGATAATTGGGATGCTCAACAAAAGGCCTTCATTTTCCATGGGAAAAAACTGAACTTCACAAGAACCGATGTGGCGATCCTTCTTAGCTTACCAGACCAAGGAGAACCAATACCAATGGAATCAGATGATGCCACCAGCCCACTGTATTTGTAGCATTTCAAGGATAAAGATTGTACATGTAAGGAGATGGAAAAACTTATAAGGAGCTCACGATCCCCTGAAAATCCAAGATCTAACAAGTTGTATTGTCAGTTGATTATTTTATATTTTTTTGTATGTGTTTTTTTTCTACTACTAATAGCATTCTTAGGTTACCTGTACTATCACTAATAGATTGTCTAGATGATTTTGACAACTTAGCCAAGTATAATTAGTGTCATGCGCTCTACAGTTATATGACTCCTCAAATAGAGTTAATTGGCTTGGCAGTAACGTTGAGGCCAAAACCACAAGACGTTGGTACAATGGCCAAATCCATGCTAAAGGGTTTTGCAACTTTATTGGTTGTAAGTTAGAATGTTTTTTCATAGTATTACTATTTATTAGTTCGTTTATATATTATGATCACGTTGTAGGTGTGGATGTGTGAGCATGTCCCTATCATCAATCAACAACAACCATATGTGTTTCCCAGGTTGTTAAGATAGACAAAGTCTACCTCTCAGGTAGGCAAGGTTAAAAGGATGATAGATTGTATGTCTCTAGATCAAGTACTGATTGACCTAGTTCCAACAGAGTCAGAGGCCTATCTGTTATTAGAAATTGCTCCACCAACTCAACAACCTAAATATGTTATTGCATCAACCTCACACCAGTCCCCTAATACTTCACAACATGACCCTGAAAAAGAAGCTTGCATATATTGTTAGGAAAAGGACCTTATAATCTCTAAGAAGGATGAAGAAGTTAAAGATCTTCTTGAATGCATGAATGAGGTTAAAAAAGACTACTCGTTCATCATCTCTGAGAAGGAAAAAGAAAATCAACAACTTCTTAATTGCGTTAAAGAGGTGAAAAAAGATATGGACAGTGTCATATTTGAAAAAGACAAAATGATAAATGAGCTCAAATTGTTAATTGTTGAGAAGGACTATTTGATAACCTCAAAAGAATTGATAGTTGCTGCAAATGAAGGTGTAATAGTTTAACTAAAAAAGGATGCGGAACAATCCAAGGCAGAGCATCTAGGCACCCAACCAACACAATCAGAAATCATGCCAGAAGCACTATGATGGCCTATCGATGTTGGTAAAAAAAGAAAGGTTTGTGCTAAAAAAAGTGTCTCCTATACGAGGAAAGGCAAAAGTCAGAAGCTGATCAATTAGTTGGTGTAGAGTCTATCCAGTCACAAGGGCATGGTGATAGTGAAATGGGTGATCACCAAGATCTTGCTGGTGGCCATGAAATAACTGACAAAAGAACTGCTGTTCTAAAAGGCAAAAACATTGAAGAAATGGAAAAGGATCTAATTCAAGTTCTCGATGAGATGAAGGATAAAATTGTCAAGCAAGTCTTTGACCAATTTGGCAACAAGTTGGATCCAGTTATTGTTGATTCAGTGCAGATGCTTAAGAAGTTAAAGTCAGATAAATGTTCTTACATTAATTTTATTTTTCTTCTCCTAATTTGATCTTTTGTGCCACTTTGATGCAAGACTGATTTCTTCTTCATTATTTTTTCTGGTGCAGCTTGACAAAGCAGGTAGTATGGTCAACAGATGCAGTCTTATTATACATGAAGTCATTGTTAACGATATTCAACTGATATTAACCAACGGTGAATGTATTGATGCTTATCTTATAGTACTAGCTGATGAGGGAAAATGTAGTGATCATGCCTACCACCCATCGATCTTTTGTGTGCCTGACTTCCATGTGGCTTGAGTTTTCTTTTCTTTTAACCATAAAAATTTATTACATTCAGCAGCTCTGACTTTTGATTTTATTCAGAAAATGATCCCTGTGATGGGGACTGAAACATCGTACATACGATTACAACCAATGTCAATAATGGCTTCAGATACATATTTTGTCCATTGCACCATGAACCAAGTCATCACTTTCACCTTGTAGTATTTGATATACAAAAAGCTGAGACTATACATTATAATTCCATAATAGCTAAAGAAATATACTTGGAGCAATCAAATCATGTAGTAAGTAGTATTTTGTATCTTATACTACAACATATGTTCTGTATCTGATGATCAAGTATGTTTGCTGGTTGTAGATTAAATCATTTTTAAAAATGGACAAATCTCTTATGACAACTGGCACCCTGAACTCCATGCCACAATGCATATCCACTCATTCACAGTCAGGAAAGTGTTTGTTCCCAAATAAATCTCATCATAAATAATTATATTAGCTTTAATAGTTAATCATCTTATACTAATTCTTTTAATTCTTTGTTTACAGATTCGACTGTGCATTTTTCGTATTACGATACATTGAATCACTATATTATGGGGTGACTCAAAATTTCACACAAAAGCACATGAAGGATTTTATATTTGTGGTTGGGAACAAGATAATGCGTCAATCAGCTTTCAAATTTTCATTATGACAATTCTCATCCAATGTATTAAGCTTGTACATACTATTTTTTATGGAATGAGAATATACAGAACTGATTATTTTACATTAACATGTAAATAATTATTTTGTATTTCAACCATATAAGTTATAATTTCATAGATGAATTTGTGATGGTCTTCTCAGTACTACTTGTGATGGTCATCTCAGTAAAATATGGTGCGTAAATTATGAATTTTTGTGAAGGTATATATGGTGTGTCAAATGAACCCACAGGACTTGAAATGAGTTTGATCTAAGCTCTCTAGGTTCATCAATGAGTTTTGACCTAAACTCATTGATTGACCTGGAGGCCTTGGAATTCTGAAATTTTGGCATGGGATGGAAGGGGTGGTTAGGACCAAATGGGAGCTAGAGGGGGGGGGGTGATTAGCTCCAATCGCTTCTTGATGATGATTTGCAGTGGAAACTTCAAGCAATCGCTAACACCTTCGTTTTACTTGATATCTACCTCCTTGAGGTGACTAATCCAAGGGTCAACTCTCCTCACTCACAGATATACTGTGAAAACCTCCTTCTTAGAGATGGAGAAGTCTCGTACAAACTCAACAAAAGCTTACAACAAATACAAGCAATAAACGAAAGCAAATACAATGAAAATCTTTACAATGAAGAACCTTTGCTTATGATACTTGCTTGTTGGTTTGGAATGTCTCTTGTAGGTTGGAAATGAATTTGCACTTCACCTATAACCTTCAAAGAACTGGCGTTGAGAGCTTGTGGGGAAACTCAAAAGAGCTGTCGCTTTAGTCCACGCGAAAAATCTTTTATCCTGCTGATTTAGGATTTTTTTAATCAACTGACCTTACTCACCAATTGATTACCATATCAGATCTGCCCGTTCAACGACTCTTTTTTGAATACCTAATCGATTGATGAACAAAGACAATCGATTTCCAGCTTCTTAATCGATCACCCAATCAATTAAGAAGCTTTCTATTCTCGCGACAAACTGGCCCTAATCAATCACCCAATCGATTGGCCGAGCTATAATTGATTGGCCGAGCTATAATCAATTCACCAATCGATTACAGTATTTTATGTTCTCTCGCGACAAATACCTCCCAATCGATTGCTCCAATCGATTGGTTCTACTTCAATCGATCACCTGATCGATTCGGGTATCTTCTGTTCTCATGACAAACAACTCCCAATCGATTAGTTCTGCCTCAATCGATCACCTAATCGATTCGGGCAGCTTTTGTTCTTGCGAGAGCTGATTCAATCGATTACCCTAATTGATTACCTTAGAGCCAATCGATTACCTTAGAGTCAATCGATTACCTAATCGATTACTCAACCCTAAACTCCCAAACCAAGTTTAGTGTTCATTTGCCCAACCCCAAAGTCATCTGTGACTTGTTGAGACTTCCCGTTGCCTAGCATCTGATCAATCTTGACCTGTCAGGGCTTCTTCACCAAGTGTCTGGTCAACCTTTGACTAACTTGGACTTTTCTCCTATGCCAAGTATTCATCTCCCAGCTGACCCAACTTGGACTTGACTTAGTTCCCAACTAAATTTTCCTAGTCCCACTAGGACTTCTCTCTTGTCCCAAGTGTTCAGCTTCCAGCTGACCAAACATGGATTTAACCTAGTTCCCAACTAGGTTTTCCTGGTCCCACTAGGACTTCATTCGTGCCAAGTGTTTAGCTAACACACCTTGGACTTAACTTAGTTCCCAACTAAGTTCGCCTAGTCCCACTAGGGCTTTATTCGTGTCAAGTGTTTAGCTCTCAGCTAACTCACCTTGGACTTAACCTAATTTCCAACTAGGTTTGCCTAGTCCCACTAGGACTTCACCTTGTACCACCCACCTTGGACTTCACCTAGTTCCCAACTAGGTTTGCTTGGTTCCCAACCAGGACTTCCCTTTGCCTAGTCTCACTAGGACTTACAGTTACCTAGTCCCACTAGGACTTTCACTGCCTAGTTCTCAACTAGGTCTTTCATTTACCTAACTTCCAGTTAGGACTTTTCCTTGCCTAGTCTCACTATGACTTACACCATTTTCAAGTCTCTGTCAACCCTTGACCTACTTGACTTCACTTAACATATTGATCAAACATCTAAACCCAAGCTTGAGCCATCCCTAGCTTAGTCAACCTGGTTACCCCTTGACTCGGGGATAATTGCACCAACAATATCATCATCCTTAGAGTCATCTTGGTCCTCCTCTTCAACTTGTCTTGTATTTTTCCAAACCATGAATTTGTCCCCCTTTTCCATCTTTGCTAAAGACAACTACTTAAGTTCTATTTTATCAAAGGATTTAAATAATGGTTTTATGTTGCCTTGATTTATATTTATTTCTATGGTGGCAAGAAAAAATATAATAATATGGTAGTAGGGCATGTGTGTTGGTGTAGGGAGCTAACCTATATTTTAATGTATGATAAGGAAGTTTAAAGTTACATTGTTTTATGGATCTAATATGTTTATCAAGTGTACAAGTGCAAGAAACTTAACAAGAAGAATTGGTAGGTCAGGTGTCCAAGAACCAAGTAGAAAGAAAGTCCTAGTGGGTCATGTAACCAGACACTAGGTAGGAGAAGTCCAGATAGGTCAGGGAGACTAGATGTAGGTTAGGCAACCAAACTCAATGGGTCAGGTGACCGAACATTAGAAATAGTTGAAGTCTTAGTGGGTACAGCAGGCAACTAGAGAAGACACTTGGCAAGGAGCAAAAGACTTGGTGGGTCAGGTGACCAGACATCAAGCAATGGAAGTCCTGGTTAACAAGCAACCAGACCAAACACTTGAAAAGGTAAGTCCTGAAGGTACCAGACAAGTAGGCTTAATAGCTATGCACAAACTTGATCGAGAAATCGCCTTGTGTTTCGAAGTCAAGGTGGATAATAGTTGTTGTTCAAAAATAGTATATACTTGTAGACTAACTTTGTGGTGTAGGAAGTAGGTCAGGTGATGTTCTAGGTGATCGAAAGTGGTCCAAGCAACATGAAGAAGAGATTGTTAGGACTGAAGGAATTTAGATATCTCCACAATAGTATGATATTGTTCACTTTGGGCCTAGACCCTCATGGTTTTGCTCTTAGGCTCTACCCAAAAGGCCTCATA
>JBBUKS010036573.1:0-10805 GCA_038050645.1 Hedychium gardnerianum | reverse complement strand
TTAAGTCTTATTGTTATCTGATGAACTAATCCAGTGTGTAGGATCTCAACTCTGAAAGCCCTAGTAGGTCTGGAGGATCCGATACAAGGCAAGGGAAGTCTCGGCAAATCGTGGAACTAGGCAAGAAGTCCAGATGTGTCAAGAGGACCTGACATTTGGTAGGAGGATTCGATAGGTTTGGAGGACCTGATATTGAATCAAGTGGAAGACATGGAAGGTTGATCTGATGCTGAGCAAAGTCCAAACATGTCTGGAGGACCTGATGTTTGGCAGGTGAGTTGAGGTAAGCACTTAGAGTTAGTGCAGTGAGGTCGTGTCCCAGTAGGGACAAACCTTAGACACTGATCCAACTGAAGAAATCTACGAAGATTTCTAAGTTGAGATCAAGACAGTCCTAATTGTCACACTCATGCATATTTATACATATGTCTAAACTTTGATTTGTAGGACCTCTATTATTATATTTCTTGTACTAACTTTATTTTGTAGATAAAATAAAATTTAGATTTAACTTAGGTTTAGTTGACCAAACAGGAGGTTTCGTCGACTGATTTGACCAGATTAGCACAGTATCGAACAGAGGTTGCAAACTTGAAAAAGTCTAGGATCAGTTGACATATCCAGGGGATCAGTTGACTGATTAAATATGATAATAATCAGAGATCATATAAAATCAGAGATCAAATCGAATCAGCGTGGAAATAATAAATGCAGGGATCAGTCAACTAATCAGCTAGATCAGTCAACCGATAAGCCATAATTTCCAGGATTGAACGGATCGGATCAGAGCAAAGAAGGAAGGCCGCGGGGTTCAGTCGACGAATTGGAGTATCAGTCGATCGAAAGGATGAGTCGACGAAACACAGCCTATAAAAGATGCCCTCGGGGTCCGAGCCGATTATGACCTTCCTTTGCGCTTCATTCTGTTCCATCTACTGCTGTTCGTGCAAGCTACTGCTACTACATCGAGAAACAATCCGACAACCTACGCCGAATTTTAATCTCTTGTTGTCGGTATATTAATTTCATACTTGGATATTACTTGTAATCTGCATACTTGTACTATCTTGCTTCCTCGGAAGAACTACATTAGTGAATTAATCCATCAATACGATCCGAAGGGTCGTGGGTTCTTGGAGTAGGAGTCGGTTGGGCTCTGAACCAAGTAAAAGAAATTGTGTATTCTTTTTGTCCTTTTCCGCTACTACTTTGATTTACGAGAAAATAAAAGGTTTTGAAATGAACGAGATTCACCCCTCTCTCTTTCGTCTCCAACGATCCAACAGTAACATTCTCCTCTTCCTCTATTGCAAATAGAGGAATTATCTTATCAATGTCACCTTTCGCTAGAACTCAGTTTTGACAAAAGTTGATCCTCTCAACTCTATTTCAGAGATGGTTCCATCCTATTGCTCACCAATGAAAATATAACCCTTGAAGGTTTCAGAGTACCTTACAAAGATATACTTTTTACACCTGAGTTCTAATTTTTCATATTTGTGAGTCTTATTATGAACATAGACAGCTAACCCCCTCAAAATACTAAAATCTGGTTTTCTACTTATCCAGTGTTCATATGGAGTAGATGGAACAGATTTAGAAGACACTTGGTTAAGTATATAGGTTTCAGCTAATAATGCATCTCCCTAATAGAAAATTGACAAATTAGCTTGAGCTATTATAGACCCATTATAGGCCTAATCATGTCTAGAAGAGTTCGATTTCTTCTTTCTGCAACCCCATTTTACTATAGAGTTCCTAGGATTGTTAATTGTCTAATAATCCCTCTGTCATTATATATTGTCTTGAACTGATAAGACAAATATTCACACCCACGATCAGTGCATAAGGTTTTAACCTTTTGATCTAATTGATTCTCAACTTCATTCAAATAATGTTTGAAGCAATCTAATACTTCAAATTTATGAGAGATCAAATATACATTACTAAAACATGTGAAGTCATCAATAAATGTAATGAAATAAGAACCTCCATGTCTAGCCTTCACATTCATCGGACCACAAATATTCGAATGAATTAATTGCAAGGGTGATTAAGCTCTAATAGCTTTATCAAATGGTTTCCTAGTTGCTTTTCCAGTAAGACAATGCTCACACACAGACAAGTTTATCTTAGTATGAGTGTCTAGCATGCCCTCTTTAGTTAATCTATTCATATAATCTTGTACAATATGCCCTAATCTAGCATGCCAAACTTCTTCATTAACATCAACATTAGAGCAATGTTTGAAAAAAAAATCATTAATTCCATAATTAATATCTGGTTCTATATCAAGAACCATAAAATCATTCGTTACATAATCATATCCTATTAACACAGAGTCAATCCGAAGTTCCACACATCGACTGTAAAAGTTTATACAATAACTCAAATCAAGAAGACTTGTAATAGAAACCAAATTTCGTCGAATCTCAGGAGTATAAAGGACATTATGTAGAAATAAGGTACATCAACTACGTAGGTTGAGTTTGCAAGTATCAACTCCTTTGATTTCAATCCTTGCATTGTTTCTCACATATATCCATTTGTTGCCAACTAGTACTCGACGGTACTCCATGAATGTAGCTCGCTCATGAGTTACATGGTTTGTTGCTCTTGAATCTATAATCCACAAAGGATAAGAATTAGATAACAACACTGTACTAGCAACATAATACTCATGAATAGAAGATAAACATAGATTTACCTTTTTCGGCTCAGTAAATTCTAGAGCAAAATGGTCTTTCTTGCCACAGTTATAGCAAGTTAGCTTGCTTTTAGATTTTAGTCCATGCTTCTTCCCTTTGAATTTTTTCTTGTTTGGGCCCAGCCCAACAACAACAACATTACCAGTTTTATTTCTCTTTCCCTTCTTAAACATTTTTCTCTTATTCTTGGATCCGATGCACTAACAGAACCATCAGCTATAAAAGCTTGTCTAGAAATCCTTACAAATTTTATTCTCTTTGCCTCCAGTTCAACATGACATGAGACATCAGTGAAGGTCTTGATACTTTACTGTAAGTCAGATTCTGTTTCATCGTCTCCCAAGAATCAGGAAGGGAAATGATTACTGCCTGAACTTGTTGTTCATCAGTCAACTCATGACCAACAACCTTTAGCTCCCGAATTATATTAGTCATTTCCGTCAGATGTTGGGCTATGGTAACATTCGGGTGCTTTTTACAGTTGTCAAACTTAATTGTCAGCTGACGAAGCTTACTCAAGCTTACTCCATTGTATTTTTCTCTTAGGGCAACCAGACATCATGAATTGATGGAAATGACTCATACTTAGACTATGTCATTTACCATTGAACTAATCAATATACCCTTAGTAGTAGAGTTCTTTTTCTTACATACCTTATAGGCATCAAGATCACGTTTATGCTGTGCTGTAGAACCATCAGCAAGTTTTTTCATAAACTGATTTACAACCTCTATAACTTTTTGTTCCTGAAAAACATATTGTATCTTGAGATGTTATATATTATAGTTATCCCCATATAGTTTCTCTTCTTTATTGAGTTCAGCTATGATATTTTTAGTAGCTATAATCTATCATAAATAAACATATTATTTAGCTTTTCAGTGTAATTCATATGTATGTAATTTATGATTAACTTAATGTAAATTTGAATTGGTTTACAAAATTAAATAAAAACTACATTTTCACTCATCATTTGTACGATCCAATATAGCTAATATTGATCAACTATATTAATACATCCCATCAAAATTGACCATTAAATGACCTAATCATTAAATGAACTAATCATTAAATGAACCAAAATAAACTTGTCAGTGACAAATCATTTAAGTGAACTAATCATTAAGATTAAACATGCTGTTAACACATAATATTCAGCTAGGGTATACATTGATAAAGTTTGAAGTTAAAAATTATTTATATATAACGACAGTATCTTAAACCCATACATAACATAATTTTCAAAAACTAGATAGGTTACTACTGCTCCCACTAGCACAGTAGTAGTCAATATAATCCCTATCTTCCTAGGTTCAACTAGGACAATCTCAGGCAAACCGACTTCAGGATTCTCTATTGGATTCACATTTGGATCCTCTTCTGAATTCTCACCTTGAGGTGATATTTCCTAATCCACATGGTGAAGTAGCTCTGTACACAACTTTGCATATGTGATGCACCCCTCATAGAGCCTCCATATGTGATGTGTTACTTTATTGAGATTGGTCGGCAGTGAGCCCACTAAGGCTCAAATCCTGTAGTTGTCCAGGATAGGAAACTCTGTTGCTTGAGTCTCCAAAATAATCTTTTGAGCCTCTCAATGTGTCCTTTGACTCCATAAGCAGAATCATATACTATCTCTTGGATAGTCTCCCTCAACTTATTTCACAACACATCACGATGAGTCATAGTGCATATCATCCATGCCATCTGAAATTGAAATTACAAAGTTAGTACAGAACCGACAAAATCATAACAAAATCGACTTATTCCAATTCAAAATATGCATAGAATCAACCCACTAAGAACACATGTTCAATCAAGAAAAACATTTTTTTAAGTTTAGGAGCTCTAGTTGACAAGTCCATAGTCAACTTATCACGCCTCGAGGATATACTTGTGCGCAAGATCAACCGGTACCCCCTAGTGACAATGTGAGAAGCTAATCGATACAGAAGCAATTCAAGACAACACAAATACCAATGCATATTAAAAACCACTAAGTTACTAACTAATGCAGGTATGTAAGCATGTACATGTGAACATACTAAACATGATAAAATATACTATTCTAACATAACTCTAAGATATACAAATAAGCAAACCAAAACAACAACGAAAAAAGAACACCAACATAATTCAAAGAAAACCAAAACTTGATATCAAGTTGGACCGACAACTAGGACCTCTGAGCGACATGACACATCCTTTACCTGCTAACCTAGAAGTCAAAGAAAAGTAAGAGTATATTTAGTACAAAATACTCAGTGGGTACAAGAAAGATAATGCATGATCTACATAGTATACAGAGATCAAAGATAGGAGTGTTAGGAAATGTTACTTACTAACATAAATAAATAAATACATCAATATAATCATCTACTAACAAAAGCATAAGAAATAACATAACCCTTCACTAACTTGCTCCACCGGGTATAACCAATAAATCGAGAGTACATATAGTACATCCAAAAATCACCTGCATAAAAGCAACACATAACAAGTATATAACAAGTCTTGACTGCGCGCAAACTCATACTATCACTATCTAGTCTAGTGGGCAGTTGATGTTTGTATTTGATATAGGGTTTTTATCGTAGTTTGACACACATCCTATCCCATTTTATATACATATATCTCATGTTTTCATCTATTCGTGCTTCATTTTGATGTTATTATAGTTCGGAGAGCTGTTCTTATTTATTTTCTTTGATAGGGCACAAAAAGGAGCGAAAATAGAGTGCAAAAACTAATTCCCGAGAACATCCCAACCACCATAGCCATGGCCATGACCGTGGCCAACTTGGAGTGGCCATGCCGGATTCATATGCCTTCTTAGTGCACGCCACGGGCGGGTCGTGCCAGCAGGCATGGTCATGCTGGATTCCTGAAGCTTCTCTAGTGCGCGCCACGGGACGGTCGTGTCAGCTGGCATGGCCGTGTCAGAAATTTATAATTCCTCTAGTGTTCACTAAGGGCCGCCCGTGACAACCGACACAATCGTGCCCAAATTCAGAACCCTTCCAGCTTTCACCATGGGCAGGTCATGCCAGCCGGCACGGCCATGCCCGAACTCAGAATCTCTCCAATCTTCACCACGGGCGGGTCGTGCCACCGCCCGCCAACAACCACAGTGCCTGACACGGGCAGGTCATGCCGGCAGGCATGGGCCGTGTCGGGCGCTTGGAAATTCAGTATAAAAGGTGGATTGGATCTCAAGCAAGGGGATCTCGATTGGGAGTCGCCTAATGGCTCCTAGAAGACTTAGGAGGTAGATTCAAGGGATTTGAGATGCCTTCATGCCCATATTTCAGATTGGAGAGCATCCGAAGATGATCCTTCACATTGAGACTAAACTTTTCTTCTCATTTCTGAATTTGTCTTAATGATAATCTCTGGTAGTAACTTCGAATTTATGGAGTAAACTCTTGATTCTAGGATTAGGGATTAACCCTTTTGATATGTAAATACTACTTTGAGAATCTATTGAGTTTGAATGTTTCTTATTCAATGATATATGTATTTATGGTCTGAGCATACTATGTACACACGATCTTGATGCCAAAACAATAAAATTTGTATCCCATGAGGTGTGGGGATGAACTGAAAGGAAAACTCAATCCTCCAACCCGTAGAAACCCGAGACGTGGAGAGTCGCCTATGAAAGTAGATCGGTATGCCACGAGGAGCAATAAGTTATCATAGCTCTTCATGGATCGGTTCTAATTTGTTGCCACATAGTAAAAGAAGGCAACTCGGAGGTTGTGGGATCACGTGATAGAGATCTCCTTAAGAAAGCAATCTCTCAGCTCTATCACTCTGAAAGTAGACGACGAATTGGAACGAATACGCCAATGTAGTCCCAAAAGTTCACATTAGATACGATAGGATAGTCTACCTACATGAATAACCATTGAGGATAGGAAATCAAACATAGATTAGGTGTTTACAATCATTGAGGTGAAACCGAAGTCCTAGAATTATTTTTTCCCATCGAATTCTCTCGGATTACTCTTCTTTCCTCTCTCTCTTCTAGCTCAATCCTCTCTCCTCACCTTATTCTCAGATTTCTTCCCCTTGATCTCTTGCTCTTACACCACTCAAACCCACGATTAGTCTAGACAATTGTATTTGTTTGGTAGACTAGTATTTAGCCACCAATCTCTGTGGATCAATATTTTTATTACTTGATGACATTTCGTGCACTTGCGAATTGACACACATCAAGTTTTTGGTATCATTGCCAGAGATTTATTTTGGTTAATATTAGTTGAATTACAAATTGATTGGACTAGACTATTTTGCTTCACATTTTTCATTTGCAGTTATTTGCACATTTCTTAGCATTATTTCTTTTTCTTTTTCAAGGGATTGTAAATCTAAGATATGTTGGAATCAAGTGGGTGCAATGAGAATGGTTGACAAGGCAAGATTTCTCAAGGACTTTGCTGCACCTCTCTCTCAGTCCTTGAGATCTTGTATTGTCAGGCCCCTAATCGAAGCCAAAGATTTCGAACTGAACCCGAAATTGATTCTTTTTATCCAACAACAACAATTTAGGAGCACACTTTCAGAGGATCCATACCGACACTTGAACTATTTTCTAACATGTTTTGATATAGTAAAGCGGTATGACATGTCCGAAGATGTAATCAGATTAATGAGATTTAGTTTCTCTTTATCAAGCAAAGCCAGTGATTGGTTATACTCGCTTCCATCAGGGAGTATCACAACTTGGGGACAGATGGTGAAGTGTTTTCTTAATAAATATTTTTCACCAACCAAAACAACGAAATTGAGATGCCAAATCATAGATTTCAAACAGTCAGAAGGAGAATCATTGCTTAAGGCTTGTGAAAGACTCAAGGGATTACTGTATAAGTATCCCGAGGTAGTTTTGATGTGATCAACCGAGTTAAGTTAGATTCTGTAGGTATTTGATGTCTTGTGTCTAAGTGTGTAGGAACTTAGGAACACAAGAAGTCGAGCGGAAGACACAACAAGCGAGAAGGATGACACAGAAAGAAAGTCGACTGACTCGATGCATCCGAGGGACAAGGAGCTGCGTAAGAGTATATTGATGGCGCGAGAAGGATGCACGCAGCGCATCCGAGGGATGAGAAGTCAGGGAGGAAGTATGCTTGAGGAGAAGACCTGAGTTGAGTTTGAGTGAGCTCAATTCTGGACGGTTGAATCATCACCCAAGGCGAGCGGAGCTTGAAAATGGTCAACTCTGAAGTTGACCAATGGAGGCGCCCTAATGAAAAGAAGACCCGAGGTGCCTCTGTTGTTTGGAGGCACCTTAGATAAACAGTAGCCAAGGCGCCTCAGCTCAATGGAGGCACCCCCATGTAGACAAAGAGACGTTGCAGCGGATAGACGCTGAGTCCACGTTAGCGATGATAAAGGCGCCCCCATGACTGCCACGTCAGTAGATGCTTGTTGCTGAGGATGATGACGACGCTGATGGAGGAGCCCTCAAGCAATGAAAGCGCCAAGTGAATCATCATCTAGTGATGTGATAAGTACATGTAGGTCGCATTACGGGTGTATCTAACAAATTAAGTACCGAACCTCTCTACTCTAATGTAGCATAGAGATGACTTGGGTCATCTCCCAACGAATATAACGGTAGAGTGATAATCCTAGGATCGTGTTATTTGTGATTTTGGATTTTTGATGTTAAATGGGGGTTTGGATTTTGGAGCTAAAACTAATGAATGAAAAGCAAA
Source organism: Hedychium gardnerianum (assembly GCA_038050645.1). Lineage (NCBI taxonomy): Eukaryota > Viridiplantae > Streptophyta > Magnoliopsida > Zingiberales > Zingiberaceae > Hedychium > Hedychium gardnerianum. The sequence continues at coordinate 2,364 of JBBUKS010036573.1, read as the reverse complement.
GCACGTAATGAAAATGTATTCTAACCTAAACTACATTTGTAGAAAATTAAGGAAACATAAAGTGAACAATTAATGAAACTAAGCATTAACGAATCCAATCACTTAATTGCATCCAAATGAAAGACAAGAACGGACACCAACAAAACAAGCATGGCATGAAATTAACTAACCTAATTGCAACAAATGAAGGAGCCTAAGTGGTTGGGGAATTTCAGTGAACACTTGATGGGCATGACTCAAATTAGACTAAATGCATGCAATCTTAAACAAGGGAGTTCAATTTGATACAAGCATTCAATATAATCAACAACCAACACTAACCAATCAACACATAATAAAAATCAACCTAACAAATAACACATAACAACTCTAAAGGAAAGAAACAACCCAACACATCGATGATTGACCCAAGCTTGCGGATGGAGTCGGTTGTGGTTCTTGCGGAGGAGATCGGATCCTCCTCTTCTAACCCAAAAAGGAGGGGGCTGCCAGAGTGTGAATCGGATGGGAGACGAATCCCCCTCTTCTAACCCATAGAGGAGGGCTGCCGGTGTGGATGTGAGCTGCCGGATGTGGAGATGGGCTCTCCACTTTTAACCCAAAGTGGAGAGGGAAAGAGCTTCGGTTCCACCTCTACCTCAAAGAGGAGGATGAAGAGGGCTCGATGGTAGGAATGGAGATCTCCTCTTCCTAACCCGGAAGAGGAGAGGTGGTGATGAGGGGGAAAGTAATCCGAAGCTTGATGAGGAAGGTGGATAGTCGGCGGTGAGGAGATGTGTTGGCCACGGCGGCTTGAGATGAAGCTATCCGTGAGGTGAAAAGAGGAGATGGGGCAATGGAGAAGATGGTGAAGAGAGGGAATGGAGATGGCCGGCCGGCGACAGTGAGGAGAGGTGATGGCGACACCGGCCTTGGTGGTGGATGAAGAGGAAGAAGAAGTGGAGGTGGCCGCCGCCGTGAGGGAGAAAGGTGGAGGCGCCAGGTCTGTTAGCGTGAGAAGAGATCGGGCAGATGACACAAGTGGGGATCTTCCATTAAGTTTCTTATTGGATTGGGTTTTGGGTTGAGAATAGATGGATTAAATCTGATCCGCTAAAGAGTGAATAAGAAAAGAACTATTTGATGTCTTGAATGTCGATTAACGGATAAGATCTTCTTTTACTTGGATGCTCTCTCAATCCTTTGATAATTTAATCCTAATCAACGACCTAGATGCTCCAGATTTGAATGGATGATCCAGATAACTTCAGATCTCCATCAACAATCCAGAACGTTCTCCTACAAAACAAGATGTATATTCTTAGATAAAATTCTAAAAAATATAAGCAAAATTACATCAAAGCTCTAAATAGATCCCAACTCATAGAATGTCATATAAATCAATAATTAATCATATGAGGGGATAAAAATGTTCAATATAAGAGCTAAAAGAATATACCAAAATACTAGTTATCATGATAATGAGGTAACCTCTCCCAAACTTGATAAAATGTATACTAGTCTATTCCATGTTTAACAAATGCTTTATCAAAATCAAAAGCGAAGGTTAGGAAATTGCAAAATAAATTGAAAATATTTAAACTGGAAAATGCACCATGTGAGTCTTGTATGCATCATGATAGTATTGATACCTCAGTAGATGAACTTAAGAAAGAAAATATATCATTGAAATTACAAGTAGATGACTTTAGAAATGTTTTGGAAAAGTTCTCAACGAGTTCAAAATACTTAGACATGATTTTGGGAGATCAACGAGGAGTTTACAACAAAGCAAGATTAGATTATAATCCAAAACAAAAGGAAGTAAATTTCATGTCATTGATCAGTAGAAACAATGGCCCTAAAAGAAAAACTGCACAAGCATGGATTTCTGGGAAATTTATTATTGATGCTACCAGACCCAAGATTTTGGTACCAAAATATTTAATTCATCATGTTTGAGAAAGCATGTGCCAAGAGGGAGCATCCAACAACATGATTTATAGATAGTGGATGCTCTAGGAACATGACGGGAGACTCATTGAAATTCTCATCACTTAAGAACGAAAATAAAGGTACCATTTCTTTTGGTAATAGTGGTGAGCTTAAGGTTATAGGAATAGGAGACATTAAATTTTTTGAATAATTTGTGATTAAAAATGTCTTATTAGTGAAAGGCATGACCTTTAATCTTATAAGTGTTAGTCAACTATGTAATTCAGAATATAGAGTTGAGTTTAACTTATATTAATGTCTAATCAAGAATAGTGAACTAAAACACTACCATGCTCATAGGCCATAGAAAGGCAATATTTATCAAGTTGAATTATTTGGTGCTACTAATGTGTTTGCTAAGTGTTTCATGTCTAAAGAAGAAGAGACTTG
>JBBUKS010036562.1:0-10805 GCA_038050645.1 Hedychium gardnerianum | reverse complement strand
ACAGTTGGATTTTAATTGTCCAATTGCCTAGCCACCTAACTGAATCTCTTCAAATTTTTCAAAGGGCTCATTGCTACCTCAATTCGATATCATTATCAACACTTCAGACTACTCTACTATTATCAACAAAATAGACTTCAAAACTCCATACAATACTTCAGTTAACCTGACAATCTTCCCCAATGGCAATCAAGCAAACAACAATGTGTCTCTCCTTGCATTGTTGTTGGAAAAAATTGACACATTAGCTACCTGATATCCCATGCAAAGACATTCAAAAATTTAAATCATGAACACATTTTGATGGGTCAATACTCCCGCCGTATGTAATATGTACCCATGTGCAAGACCTGGAAGTCCTTCAGGATACTTTAGCAGTGAATTCATCACTTCTGAAAATTTCATCTCTACCACCACTGAATCAGGAGAGATCTCTAAACTTGTGGTTGAACAGTTCATTCACTTGCAAGAGAGATTCCTCAAATTATAGATTAACCTCTTCTCTTCACTTTCTCTTATATCTATGCCTAGCCCCTTTCTACACGCAGTGCTAAATCTGTTATTGTCAGTTGTCAAAGCTATGATAAATAAAGAAATTTGCTAGCTTTTGAGTCCAGCTTGGACCTTGATTTGGGAAGTTCGCTTGAGAATATTAGGTTAAGAAGAGTTTGGCAAGCTTGCATAGTAAATCATATTTAGGATTTAGCTCAGCCAAATTACTAGGAGCTCAGTCAAAGTAAGTTGAGTTCAGTCAAAGTGTAAGCAGATCATCTGAGGTTAATGGATTTGGGATTGACTTGGGCAATTGGAGTAAAGGTGAAGCTAAGTTATGGGATGTGGTGTCATGGTGGAGCAATTTGGAGTGGCAGTTCAAAGTGGTGATTACTTAGAAATTAGGCTTCAGTGGATGGTATTGCATTTTGTTCTTACTTTTTGGCAACCTTGGAATAAAGCTCATTAGGAGCGAGTGATCATTATAGATTTCACATAAAACCTAGAGAAGAATATTCACATAGTGGACATGTTCATATAAGAACAATAAGAATATTTCATTTTCACCATTGGTTCTCAACCAAGCACAAGCCTTGCCGTGGAAAGCAGGAATATGCATAGATAATCGATAACAGTTTATATTGATTTTCTCTTTACTTTCTGATGTTCTTCCTTTTCTGTGTATCAGAACTTTGAAACAAGGAAACTGGTTTTGTGCTGTATAATTTTGTTATCATGCAACGAAAACTGCAAGATCCCTACAGCCTTTGCTATCAAGAAAACCATACCATACATTTTTTTTTATTATCCTTTAAAGATTTTACCTTCTAAAATAGATGGATCTTTTGCTATCACCTGGTTCCAATCTAGTGACTCTTCATTGTCCAATTTCTTGTTCGCCTCATCAGATTCGAGCTTCCACAACCTGTCCGTGTTCTCCCTCGTCGTCACTTCCTCCGCCCCAGGATCCTCAGCCGCGCTTCCTTTCACATTCCTCTGCCTCAACTCCGGCAAAGCGACGAAACTCACCTGCGAGCTCTCAAGCTCCGTCTCCTCTACCGTGCAAACCGTTTCCACCACGGACCTTTTCACCAAAATACTGAGCGCGGTTCCATCCTGGAGGTGTCCGTTCCCGACCACCGACGGACTCTCCTCTCTCAATTCCGTTGCAGGGATCAGATCCCCCAACGCAGCTCTCCTCGACGCAACCTTATTCTTCTTAGTGGCCCTGTGCCTCCGCTTCCGACTGGGCAACCGGTCGTCGCCATTTTCGAGGACAGTGCCGTCATAGGATCCTGTTGAAGGCTTGCTTTCATCACCGGAGGTATCTACGGCGAGGAGGTCGAAGGACAGTTTGCCGCTGCCGAATCTATCAGGCATGACAAAGCCAGATCGATTCCGATCGGATGAAGACAAGAAAAGGAGTGGCGGAGGCAAGAAACCCTAGAGGCTTCCTTCGACGCGACGAAGAAGATCGGGGAGGCGAGGCGATCACGGAAACCGGGCGAGGTGAGAAGAAAGCCACAGGAGAGGCGCACGCCGGCCGGAGTAGTAACGTCCTGGATCTGGCGGCAGACGAATCGGGTCTTTAGCGGGTCTGAGCTAAACGATTCCCTATCCAGTCTTGCATCCGACCCGAACTCTAATTTACGTATGTTTATAAAATCTCATAAAAGGGGATCCAGTCCAAATTAATTTAGAGATATCCTTCATTAAATTAAAATTTCATTTGTAATCATCAGGATAGGATAGAGTGTTATGATTAAAAAAAAATCTCCATTATGATTAGCGGGTTTTATTTTTTATCATTATAATTAATTTTTTTAATAATAAATTAAATATTTAAAATTTAAAATTCAGTTGTGATATATTATAAAAAAGATTATTTTAATAGATAGCGAATATGAAAATATTGACTATCAATATGGGGCGCTTCCTTAATTTATTTGGATGATTGATGAAAAAAATTTACGATCGCTTCAGGTTTAATCAGAACGAAAATTTAAATATATAGTATTAATAAAAAAATTCATTTGTATAAATAAATTGGGGGTCAAATTACAAGAAATAAGAAAGATAAAAAATTAAAAGGTAAGAGGTAAAAAGATTTTTTTTTTTATAATTCAGATATTTGGTTCTTCAAATTTATTACGTTTAAAATGACTAGCTTCGTCTTATGAAATTTTCTCATCGAATATAAAAATAAATCAGAAAGTATTAATGAAGTAATTAGTATTTTTTATTTTTTGAATAATTAAGATGATGGTCCATTTTTATTTTTTATACAAGAGCATTTGTAATTATTCAACTACTTTTTATTCAATTATTTTTATTATTATCTTTCGTCTATATTTCTCGTCTAAATCTTGAATCAAAAGCATGTATAACAAGTAAAAATCTATAATTACTACATAATTATAACAGCTATGATTTTATAATTATTAATTATAATAGTTATAAAATTATAGGTATGAATATTAGATAAATTTTAAGAGGTAAAATTTTGACTTGTGTTGAATCATGGAATGCACAGTATATCAAGTCAAAAATCATTCAGAAATCTACATTTATAATCGTTAAGACAATAAGAGAGCAAGAGCTCCAATTAAGTTTTTTACCAATCAATAAACTGCGACGAGGACTTGGCACACAACAAATCGAGTGGATACATCCATTTCAAAAAAAAAATTCTACAGATTGAATTGAATTCAAGCTCATATTAGTTCACTGATAAAGGAAGTATCTTTCTAAACTTAATTCTGCATGATCCAGTTCTGAATTCATTTGCATTTGAATGAAACTAGAAATAAAGCAACAGAAGTTGAGAAGTTAGTTTTATTGCTGAACTTTTTGGGCAAGGTTTATGGACATGATTGTTGAGTTTTTGCAATATGGATAGTGGCAACAAGAACTTAAGTTCCTCATGTTTTAGTACTTAAAGAGATTCCTTATGAAGCTTAATTGTTCATGAGATGAGAAATGAGCAGGAACTGAGTGTGGAGCTGTGTTGTGATACGAATCTTGTTGTTTCTTCAGCCATACAAAGACGAGTTCTTTTCCCCAGCTAATAAATGACTAAGAACAGCTGCAATTGAGAAGAGTACAGCTAAAATATTCAGTTTTCAAGAAGCCGAAAACTGAGTCCATATTTTTTGAAAATTTTTAGGAACTAAACTTCAATTCTAAATTGCTACAGGAACTTGATTCGTGTTCTATCAATGCAATAGGAACGCACTTCTAACTTATCAGATCCTGAAATCTGGAAACAGAATTTATTTCACAGTTGAGATGCACCTTTGAATTTGATTGCTTTGGCTGAAATGCTGAATTTCCGAAAGACCTTTGAAACAAGTGCTCTTGGTTCATATATGCAGTAACTAGGAAGCTGATTGCTGAAGTTGTTGTATTATCTGGTTGGGTCAGATTTACAAATGCATATTGTGGAAATGTTGAAACTCTTGTTCCAACAGAAATGCAACTAATTAGGAATGGCATAGAATTTTTCGTGACACAACCCTGGAATTGCCTTAAGATTTAATTTCTGAAATTCTAAGGTTGCAACCCTGTCTAGTGCCATTTCTTTATGCTGCTTCAAACTGGAAATAAGAAAGCCTTGGTAATTAATAGCTTATATGAGGATACTTTTATCAATGATAAGCTTCAGAATCCAATGACTAACGACATAGCTGCAGAACGTTTAAAGTATGCTAGGAAGAAACGTAGGTCCAGCATGAAAACTTCCATGAAATCATTTCTTGGTGAGTCTAATATCCATGGAAAGGTTGGATTGGATAACAAGGAAGAATACTTGCAAGAGATGGATTCCAAAATCGAGGCATTTCCTAATATGTCTATCAACAATATATCAGCAGAAGGAGGATCATTGGTGTTTGATAAAATTTATAGGAAGAAGTTGGTGAACAACAAATTTTGGGGTCACATAGCATACATCATGATGCAGAGTTAGTTCGCACCATTAGATGAAGAATGTCTGAAGCTCAGGATCGATAAAAGAGTTATGCGAATCTGAGATGAAGACTTTTAGAGTTCAGGGTGGGCAACCATGTATTTCTGTGTATCTCACCCACTAAAGGGGTTAAGAGATTTGGTCTGAAGGGCAAATTAACTCCTGGTTACATCGGACTCTTTCAGTTACTGGAGATGATAGGTTAGGTAGCCTATCGGATGATACTACCACCGACCCTTGTAGGTGTACATAATGTGTGTCATGTATTCATGTTGAGGAAGTATGTGTCAGACCCTACTCATGTTCTAAGAGATGTGTTGATTCCACTCCAGCATGATGCAACTTATGAGGAGGATCCTGTGTGGATTCTAGATCACAAGGAGCACAAGTTACGGAACAAAACCATCCGACTCATCAAGGTTGGATGACAGCATCATACTGACGAAGAGGCAACCTGGGAGCTTGAGGATAAGATCCAAGCTCGATACTCTCACTTATTTACTTAAGGTGCGTGTAATTTCTTCAGTGTCTAAACTAATTGATTATGCTATTGTTGGTTACTGCACCTAGTTAGTAAATTTGGGGATCAAAATTTTATTAGTGGGGGAGAATGTTAAATTCGGCAGATAAATAATATAAAAAAATGATAAGTGTTATTTGAGGAATAACCTTATTAATTTTTTTTGAAATTTTTAAGATTTTTTTTGGATTTTATCGGGGCTAATATGATAAGTTTAAGGGGATATAAATAATAGGCTTTTGGAAAGCATGTTTGAAATATCAATTAAGCTGGGAGTTGATTGGGTTAATCAACCTAAGGTTATAATTAATAAACCTAAGTTGGATTTTAATTACCCTAGCTATTCCTATATAAATCACTCGATACCCACTTCGCTGTTAATCTTCTCTTCCACGATTCCTCACTGCCGCCTACCCCTCTCATCTCGATCTCCCCTCCTGCGACCGCCGACGATCTTTGGTTGCCAAGCTTCTCATCTCCCAACCCCCATCGCTGCACATCCTCATCCAACCACCAGTCGCCGGCTACAACCACAACCATTGCCCGGGCCAAGCTTCCCTTCTCCCCAATTTCCATTGCCTACCACGGTTCTAGAGCTATCGCCGCCGGCTAGCACTCTGGCCAGCACATCAGCCATGGACGATAGACGACCAGTGCTCCGGCTAGCTCATAGTCATCAACCCCTTCCTCCGATGCCACCAGCAGTTGGCCGATTCCAGTCAGGGCTAGATCTTGATTGGGAAGGAGCAGTTTTCCTCGATCTTCTTCCTTCTCTCCTTCTCATCTAGAGATCGACACTGGTCAGTCTTGGATCCCCTCTTGATTTCCCCGACCATCGCTGCTCCAGTCAACCAGTGACACTGGCCGGACAGAGGTCATGTTTGAACTCTAGCAAAAATTACTCATATAGCTCCAAATCCGATCATCACCCTTGTTTTCTGATCTCTTTGTTCCCCTGAGATCAGTCACCCTACACCCTTCATCGGTGTTGCCATGTTTCTACTCCAGCCAAGTCTTTGCCCTCGGTTCTAGCCACTCTAGATTGGCTCCGGTAGCCACCACAGTAGGGTGTTTTACTACTGTTCTGGCCATTCAATTTACACCTCTGGCCACCAACAGAAGTATAAGATGGTTTAATGAATTTAGTGGTATAGATATGTGGTTCTTGTATGATTATGTCTTGTATTCTAGGAGGTGTTCAAGGAATTGGAAGAGGAATAGGTTGGCAATAGACGGCCTAAACGATTAGTTTCTAGAGTTTCATGTAGTTATGGGATGTGAAATTAATCTAGCAATTTTATGTATGGGTGGAACCAATTAGGGTTCCTGAACGGTTTAGGATTTGGGGTTCATTGCTCGTATTATAGTAGATCTTGGTATTGATCGTGTTTCTATGACGCAGGACACTGATTTGGGATGGGTAGTTGGATTTGAGGACTCTTAGACATAATCTACGATTTTGGAGGCGGGTATTTTTCCCATGCTCTCATTTATAGTTATTGATCTTAGTGCATGATATGTTCTAATTAATATAGTAGTCGTATTTACCTTGACTCTATTCACATGCTACATAAGTTTTAATACTTGCTTGCTTGTACTTGAGATGCTTTGTTTATATCTATGTAGTCTCTTTGGTTTCATATCCTATAGTGTGTACATGTGTGTGGTGTGCACAATAGGAACAAACTTAGGATTATGTAATCATGTAGTTGTTAGACACACGTGAGGCGCGTAACTATATGCATAAGCTAGATTCTGTAGATTTATGCCATGTAGTTATGGGCACGTGTCTGATGTGTACCCTAGACATTCATTGTTGCATAGTCTTGATTGAAGTTATGGACACGTGTGTGATGTGTGCCTTACATATTTTCATCATTGTTGTATGCATTTGATTGTAGATGTAAACACATAGGTGACGTGTGTTGTAGGTGAGGTATCATGCTGGCGATTATAGTACATGTCTGATTTGTGCATGTAAACACGTGTGTAGTGTGTATTACGACTCATATGTCTTGATGGATTTAGTTGTGTACATTTCATAGATAGACATATGTGATGATGAGATTATTTGTATCCAACTCATCATGGTGATGCATACATGCTATGAATTATGTCTCCCATTAGGTTGGTTGAGTGAGTCATAGCATCACGGTGTTGCATGTATGCGCTATCGATCAGGGCTCCCTTCAGGTGTGTGCTAGTCGTAACATCAAAGTGTTGCATGCATGCTATCAATTATGGCTCCCTTCGAGTGTGAGCTAGTTGTAGCATCATAGAGATGCATGTATGCTATAGATCACTTCTCCCTTAGGGTGTGAGAGCATCATAGTCATGCTTTTGCTTGCCTATTGCTTGACTGTATGCATCCGATCTATGGATGAGTTGAGATTTCCTCACCCAGATAGGGATTATATACCCTGGCCTGCCCATGAGACCAGTCATGGTAGAGCATTTCTCATGCAACCCATAGCTAGATAGCTACTTCTTATCTCTCTACGAGACTAGTCGTGGTAGAGCATTTTTCATGCAACCAATAGCTAGATAGCTACTTCCTATCTGCCCACGAGACCAGTTGTGGGAGAGTGTTTCTCATGTAGACTGGGACCCTGATATTTCGGATTGCCTACGAGATCAGTCGTGGTAGAGCATTTCTCATGTAGTCCATAGCTGATGAGTGGGATATCTTAGTCATCTTTATATCTTATGGTATAGCATTGTTCCAACATATGGTGATTTATTGTGATGAAGCGTTGCTCCCACATATGGTAATTTATTATGGTGGAGCGTTGCTCCCACATATGATGATTTATTATGGTGGAGCATTGCTCCCATATTTGTTGATTGTATTTTGATATTTGCACTGGTACATGCATATGAGATGTTGTACCGATGATATTTATTACCTGTGACTACTCATGATACTGTGTGAAGTTGAGTAGAGAGATGATGTAGTCGATGCATACATGTGTACATTCGATGGTGAGTATATTCCTCCTTTGAGACTATATACCTTGAAATCCTGTACACTTTTTTGTTCATGCACTATCTTCATATATCCGCTGAGTATTTTTTGTACTCACCACCCCTGTTTTTCATTATTATTTCCAAGTCAGCAAGTTTATATTGATTGGGTCACTTGGAGGATGTTGTCTGCGCTGTCCCATTCACATCGGGCTTCAGTTTAATTTCGTTTCATTTCGATTTGTTTTTGATTCTGCATTTGCTTATTGTACTAACGTTGTAATAATCAACTCGTATCTGGACTTTTGTTTTCTCTGGTTATATACTTAGTGTCTTAAGTCAGGCTGGCTCGCAGTTATGTCTTTGGATTTCATGGTCGGGTAGACCATATTTATTGCTTACTCTGTTTGATTTTTATTATCTATACTACGTGATTGTGTTTTGTTCTAAGTTTTGTAGACTTATATCATGTTGTATCTATGATTGTCACTAGGGGGTATCGTCCATATCAATGAACAAATGTACCTCTAGGACGTGATAATTTATTGGTATCAGAGCCACAAGTTGCGAAAGCCTAATTTTTGTGTTTTTCATTTTTCATGGTTTACTTTCTTAATGTGACTTTCCGAGTTTTGGGATAAGGAAACAACAGGATATCTCCGAGCTATAGGAGGTAAGTTGTGTAACATGTAACCTATATTTCTATTAATTCTTACCTAGATGTCTCTAATAGGTATGACTTGAGATAGGTTAGCCACTATTTGTGGTCGTGGTACGGGTCGACCACAGAGACGACCTGTTGAGTCAATGGGACCTGGACCTGATGCTCGAGAGGTGAATTTTTCTAGGGTTTCGACTGAGGTTGAGTTTGATAGCATGAGTCAGGCTCATCACACCCCTATGGGAGGTTCAGGATTATAGTCTCAAGAAATACCACCAACGGTACCAACCCAGACTATTGCTAGTTGGGTGATGGATAAAACACATATATCAATTTTGGCTCGATCAGCTAAGGATTGATTTACTCTATTTCATGAATATTATGACCATTGTGTTGCTCACGTGTGGTTAGATAACCAGGGAGGCACATACAAGTATATGACTTGCACTAATGCAGAGAAGGCTGCATTAGCTGCATACCATGAATGAGATCAAGTCGTTACTTGGTGGATGATGCAAAGGATGATTTTAAGGATCAGTCCATTACTTGGATTTTATTTCGTGATGCCTTTGAGAGACATTAGATGGACCATGGTTGGGTAAGAATTGGTAGAATTCTTACGCTCAGATCACATGACTTAGCGGTATTTCTTCCATTTAGAGAGGTCTTGACCATTAGTCAGGAAGTCAGGGGATGCCCATTGGACTTTGATAGTCATTCACTGATAGCGGATCTTCAAGTGCTCGTTATGATAGAATTGGACATCATTTTGGGCATGGATTGGTTAACTACCCACTATGCTATAGTTGACTATTGAGCAAGAGTAGTCACTTTCCGACTTTCGGATCTCCCTTCTTGGGAATTCGTTCGGACCAAGGATGATGAGATATCTACATTCATTAATTAAGGTTGAGGAAGATGGTGCTTCATAGTCTCGGATGTTTCTATAGTTCGAGAATGCCCGAACGTATTTCCGAAAAACTCCCCAGCTTTCCCCGAAAAGGCAAGTGGAGTTTATGATTGAGTCAATTATGGGTACGACACCAGTATCAAAGACTCAGTACAAAATGACTCATTGTCTTTATTGACGACATTCATATACATTCCCGACTAGAGTTGGAGCATGAACAACATCTTCGCATAGATCTAGAGACGCATCAACGAGAACGTCTTTATGCAAAGTTTAGTAAGTGTACATCTTGGCTGTTTTCAGTGGGATTTCTCGGACATGTTGTCTCTAGTAGAGGGATATCAGTGAATTCTTTGAGAGTTGAGACTGTTACCAGTCGGGAGGAACCAAAGATAGTACAAGAAGTTCATAACTTTCTAGGATTAGCTGGATATTATTAGAGATTTGTAGAGGATGTTTCTAGCATTGCCCTACCATTGACTCGTTTGTCCAGGAAGGGAGTAAGATTTACTTGGAAAGAGGCTTGTGGGGCAAGTTTTCAAGAGCTCGAACAAAGATTGGTAGATGCGCCCATTTTAGTGCTTCCGTCTGGGGAGGACGATTTTGTGCTCTACATTGATGCATCACTACAAGGGTTAGGTGCAGTTCTGATGCAGCACTCATGGGTATTATCGTATGCTTCTCGTCAGCTGAAAGATCACATGAAGAATTACCCTATTTGTGATTTGGAATTAGTAGACAAAAATTTTATCTGATGAGAACGGTAGACGATATTTTTCGTGGAAGATCGTGTATATCCGAGTCACACCCAGTCAAAGATGACTTACTTTGGGAAGCACATTGATCCGGATTTGCAATCCATCCAGGTAGTACCCAAATATATAGAGACTTGAGATACTCTTACTAGTGAATAACATGAAAAGGGACATAGCGGATATTGTGGCTCGATGTCTGGTATGCCAGCAACTCAAGGCTGAGCAGTAGAGACCAGCAGAGTTGCTTTAGAAGATTTAGATACAAGAATGGAAGTGGGATCATATCACTATAGTTTTTGTAGTGGGTTTACCCAAAACACGGAAGGAACATGATACGGTTTGGGTGATTGTGAGTAGATTAACCAAAGTTGCACACTTTTTTATTTAGCGAAGTTATATTGTAGAGGGATTACCAGACTTCACGGTATACCTCTAAGAATTATATTTGATAGAAATTCATGTTAGTATTAGCCCTAAGAGCCAATTATGAGATGATTAGGCTTATTGGGTTAATGGATATGGATTGACTTATTGGG
>JBBUKS010036551.1:0-10805 GCA_038050645.1 Hedychium gardnerianum | reverse complement strand
TTTATCACCAAATCAAATCATTTTTGTATATATTATTCATATTTTATATCTTAAATTTGTTCTCCAATCATGATGTGATAAATTAAATAGGACTCTTGATTAAGCTCATGAACATCGCGTGACCTCGTCCCGTATAAGGATTTTGACACAACAACGCGATCAAGCAAGAAATGCCTTGAACGTTGCCCTTCAAATGGAGAGAATAGTTGAAGCCAAGTTCGCACTATTAAATCAACAACTATCTAAGATTGATGCGGCATTAGAAGATGTCATCAACTGTAGGACCCTAGTCGAGTACTGAGAGAAGGGTGGTACTAGAAGATGCTATTAACTATAAGATCTGGGATGAGCACTAAGAGAGGAACTTACTTCCCCTGTAAATCTCTTTCGAGCTTCTCTTATCAATGGTCTAGTGAATCATCGATTTATGGATCTTTATTTTTCTGAGATCGATAATTACCTGGTAATTCAAATTTTGTATTATTTGTTTAATAATAAAATCGGTGTTTTTCCATCCCTTCTTTTTAAATAATTAATAAAGGAATGTCCGATTTATGGTCTAAGTGAATCAGAGTCTTGTTGTCATTATTTCTATCCAGTATTATAATGTTCGGTATAACTCTATTTTAAGTTTGTTGGGTATAAACCAAGACCCAAATTACAATCTTTGTTTCAAGATTGTCCTAGAAGCATAATTTTTCCTTTTTGAGTTTGTGCTAGAGTTGCATAGGATGACTTACAATTACGGTGGCTTGAGTAGATGATCTCAAGCTAAGACTCTATCGAGACTTCGCTGAGCAATAGCTGCTGAGACACTCTTTCGTTGTGGGACTAAAACTCACAAGTCTCGTTTCCAATCACATTTTCCAACATATAGTTCGTATGTTTGATACGAATTAATGTACTACGATTCAAGTTGTAGCAACTACTCGAGAGAAGCTGCTACAACGTGTAGCAACTACTGTTGAGTAGCTGCTACAACGTGTAGTAGCTACTTGACAGAAGCTACTACAACATCGCTACAACGTGTAGCAGCTACTGTCGGGTAGCTACTCGACAGTAGCTGCTACAACATTGCTACAACGTGTATCGAGTAGTTGTTACAACGTGTAGCAACTACTTGACAGAAGCTGCTACAATACCGCTACAACGTGTAGCAGCTACTCGACAGTAGCTGCTAAACGCTGCTACAACGTGTAGCAACTACTCGAGAAAAGCTGCTAGAACGCTGCTACGTGTAGCAGCTACTGTCGAGTAGCTGCTACAACCTGAAAGAAATAGTATATTTTGCAATTACCCTCCTGCACTCATGGTTCCCGACATGATGACAAGTGATAACCCCTAACCTAAGCCTTAGCCCCTAAACATAGACCTGATGTTGTAGCAAATACTGGACAATAACTGTTACAACATGAATAGAAAGTAGAATGTGCGCGTTGTAGCAGCTACTCGACAGTAGCTGCTACAACGCTGCTACAATGTGTAGCAGCTATTGTCGGGTAGTGCTACGTGTAGCAGCTACTGTCGGGTAGTTGTTATAACGTGAAAGCGATAATATATTTTGTAATTACCCTCCTGCACTCATGGTTCCCAGCGTGATGACAAGTTATAACCCCTAACCTAAGCCCTAGCCCCTAAACATGGACCTAATGTTGTAGCAGTTACTGGACAATAACTGCTACAACATGAAATGGAAAGTAGAATGTGCGCATTGTACCAGCTACTGTCGAGTACCTGCTACAATGTCAAGTCAACGTTGTAACAACTACTACTGTCCAATAGCTGCTACAACATGAAATCAAAAGTAAATGACACATTGTAGCAGTTACTATCCAATAGCTGCTACAACATCAGGTCCACTTGTAACTTGTAGCAGCTACGGTCGACAGTATCACAGTAGCTGATATGATAACCTCATCATTCCATGATATTTTATGAAACTCAAAAACATCATTTCAAGAAAATCCTGCAAATACCAACAACACAACCACAACAACACAAAACCACATCACATATATTAGACCTACAATAATATCTCTGAACTCAACCAATACAAACACAACTGCAACAAGTACATCAAATCCATCTGTAATAACTGATGGCCGAGTGTTTGGTAAACCTAGCTTCATCACTCAAATGACATGTTGTTAGAACTTGCAATGATAAAGACAAATATAAACCACGAAATTTCTCAATGAACCAACTATAGATGTAATAAAATGAAATAAAACTTTAATAGTACCAGCTATAAATGTCAACTCTTCTTCATATGTGTTATCATTATTGTTATAATTATTATCTGTAGCAGTTGATCTGACAATCGACACATCGTCATATTTACTAGTATTTAATAAAAATTATTGATTTGGGAACAAAATTATAATATAAATGCAGAATTAATGGACACATACCTTTGATGCAAAACTGGACAGTTGCCCTTGTTATGTGAGACACCTCGATGACTGCATCCACGACATAGCCTGAACTTTGAGGTTGACGTCTCCTTTGATGATTTCAATCTCTTCCCACATCCCTTTGTCCTTACTAAAGAAGGATCAATAATAAAAGGGGCATCATCCATGGATTTCTTTATTTGACCTTCATTGTCACATGTTCTACTAATATTTATCTCTTGAATTTTACTGTATATATAATCAAATTGTTCATCCAAGAAGTTTGTCCCCTCATAAATCAAAGATGCATCATCAATTAATACTAAAGTTTTATAGGATAACCTCAAGTATCTTGACATCAAAATCTCATTTGGATTATCAATGAAATTTTGTTCACCCAAAGAATATATTGCTTCAACTTTTACATTTCGTGTTCATCGTTTGAATATATACTTATCAGGCAGTAGAAACACATTATTGATACGGAAAAAAGCTAACATATGCTTGCATGGAATGCCCTCGAACTCAAATTTTCTACAGCTACATGATATGTACTTTGATTGTTTGTCATGTGTGAGCACCCTTGGTTTTGAGGAAGTTTGCATTTGAAAATTCATAATATGATAAACCACTATTTCAACACCTATAGATGCTTGTTGCACATAATAATCATGACTCACACTCATTTCACTTTGAAAATCCAACCATTTCTTTTTTGTATACAACTTAATCATTTTAGTTTTCATTGGCCAGTTTGTCTTAATCTTGGGATGCTCATTCATATCAATATGGTCGGCAAATAACTCATTGTGTCTTTGGTGTCGCAATGCCCTATTGAAACGGGTGATAAAATTCATCAATGAGTTCTTATTTGAGACATACTTATTGAAAAATAAATGTGAGCTTTCAGATCTCTGACTACTTGATATTCTAGTACAAAATACATGACTAAAATATAATGGGATCCACCTTTGTCGTAATTCATACATCAACGATAACTAATCATTTTTCTCCAAGTCAGAACACTTGTTAATCTTCCTATGACTTCTCAAATTCATCGGGTGTTGCGGAGTTTCATATTCTTTATGCTTTGATAGTAGTTGCAAAAAGACAAAAAGGGTAATTTATCTGAGAATTTATTGAGTATGTGCTATAAACAATATTGATGCACTGTTTGAGGAAAAACTTGTGCAATGACCTTCGTCATCGCTGGATCTTGATAAATGATGATCACAATTGGTGGACTTTTAGACATGAATTCTTAAGCAACCAAACAAAAGATTCAGTTTTCTCATTACTTAAAAAGCCACAACCAAACATAATGGTCTGATGGTGATGATTAACTCCTACAAAGGGTGCAAAAATCATCCCATATTTGTTGTTGTTATATGTCGTATTAAATACAACTACATCACCAAAGATCTTGTAAGCCCTCCTTGATACATACCTAATGAATCTATTAATTAAATTAGTCTCATAACCAAAGAAAAAAAACTGAAATCTTCTCTTTCTCAGATGCACATAACTCGACTAGTGTTTCGGCATTGATACCCTTTTGTTCATCCCTTAGATATTTCTCAAAGTTTCTAATATCTCTTTTTGTGCAACCTACATAATTAGGCCCTCCATACTCTATCTTCAATAATCGAATTTGTTGACAAGTTGACACATTAGCATTTGAAAATTATTGAGTTAATACTTTTTTGACTGCAGAAATATTATGATGTGAGTGTAGTAAATGCACCTTTAAATGAGTCGAGAGTGGATGATTATGACTTTTCATTAAGTTCCCGGTCTGTTCTTTATCCAGTGAAATATTTGAATTACATACAGTCCTAACTTCGCCACGTGCTCTTTCCTTTTTATGTTTCTCACCTTGTGCTTTTTTGTTCCGTTTATCATCTGTATGTCTTTCTTTAAAGTATAGAAATTGTTTCCATCCAACTTTATTTGTCTTCTTATTCTTCTTGTTGTTGCCTATTCTGGCACTAGATCCGACTTCTCGTGCATATTGGTTATAGAATGAAAATGTCTCCCCAACTGATGCAAAGTTCATCCCAACTTTTGGTTTTCGATCTTCAGGAACTTGGGGAATGCATAGTTGATCATCAAAACAAGTTTCTTCCATTGCGAGGGAATGACAGATTTAGGTGAATTTAAATTAAAAAATTCAATGGTGTAAGAAGAATAATATGGAGAAAATATAAAATAGAAGAAAAAATACACTAGCTGCTACATGTAATTGTGGTAGTTACCTACTGTCCAAGTAGCTGCTACAACTTTGTAGCAGTTACTGTCCAAGTAACTACTACACAGCACATTAGTAGTTGCTACAACGTGTAGCAGCTAGGTAAGGGCTTGTATGTTGTAGCATAAATCTTAATCAAAATTTTTATACAGAGAGAAAAACATATACCGGAGGAAGTGGAAGGGTTGGGCTCACGATTGAGAATGAAAGGGAGGGGTGGTAGCGGAGCCATCGACTTTGTTTGCAGCGACAATTTGACGACCTGTCGGCCTGTTCGAGAAGCTACTGTGCGTTGGCAATTTGGCGAGCTAGAGGAACATTGTAGCAGTTACTATCCAAGTAGTTGCTACAACTTTGTAGCAGTTACTGTCTAAGTAACTACTACACGACACATTAGTAGCTACTACAACGTGTAGCAGCTAGGTAAGGGCTTGTATGTTGTAGCATAAATCTTAATCAAAACTTTTGTATAGAGAGAAAAATAGATACAGGAGGAAGAGGAAGGGCTGAGCTCACGATTGAAAATGGAGATGAGGGGTGGTAGCGGAGCCACTGACTTTGTTTGCAACGACAATTTAGCAACCTGTCGGCCCTTTCGAGAAGCTATTGTGCGTCAGCTTTGCTTTGCTGACGTTGGACGAGCAAAAAAAAGCGTTGCCACCAGGAACGAGAGCGAGTTAAAATGAGATAGCACCGAGGAAGTTGATCGACAAAAATGGTGATTATCGACACGAGGGAGCTCGAAGGGAGAGGGTTAGAAATGTTTTCAATTTTTGAGAGGGAAAGGAGAAAGAATGCGGTGGAGTTGAGTGAGGATTTTCAATGAAAGCCGAAAGGGAAGAGAGAATAAAAGAAATTTAATAATATAAAAAAATTGAGCTGACACGATCACATCAGCACGTCGCTCACAATCGTGCACGGAGCATCGGGCAGGATGTCAAATCTGTATAATGGAGTCTCATCTAAAGTCCAACTCTAAAAACCAATGGATCTAATATTATATTTAATGTTAATATTTTCTTTTTCTTTTGACTCATAATGAAATAAGCTAACAAGTCAAAAATCAAATAACTTTATAAAAGGAAAATCATACATGTGAGTAAATTTTATTTAGCTAGATCAGCTATATGTATACAGTAAAAATAAAACTGGAGTATTAACACTCGTAAAAAATTGGTCAAGGACTTGAAGTAAAAAAATTATAATAATATTCGGAAATGAATCAACTTCCATTGAAATTAATTACTTGTAGATTGAGGTTTATCAATCAACTTCCAAAACTAAGGGGGGGAAATTACCAATATCAAACTTTTTGTTGTCAATATCAACACTAATGATTCGTGAAGTACCTGTTGTCTTTGCACCTACAGCAACCTATGAAAATTATTTATCACTTGTTTGATATTTTGATCATGCACTAATTAATTTAAAAGATAACTTACGGGAAGACCAACAATGCCAAGGCTAAAAATTGTATTTATCATGTACTAATTAATTTAAAAGATAACGTACTGCAAGACCAACAGTTCTAAGGCCAAAAATTGCAACAATTTAGCCTAATTCCACTAGTATTCCATACAGCTCCATGACCTGACAATACAAAAGGGGAAAATGAGGGGAAAAAAGAAAAATAAATGGCAAATTGTAAGAACAATAGAAACTACTAGCATCAGGTAAGGTATCAATTCTTACCTATTAGGAAGGAAAAAGAAACAAGAAGTAACAGTAAGCTTCAAGCATATTCTCCCAGGAAAATTGTCTGATTGGATTTGAATCTTTAATCTGAACATAGAATAAAATAAAACATAATCAACATGATGTTACAAGTTTCTTGTCTCTAAAGTTAATATAGAAGAATCAACGATAGATCAGTTCAAACTATAAAAAATCATGATCTTATTTGTCGTATCCTTAAGTCTTTGTTTGAAATACCGACAATTATATTGATAAATTATAGGTGTCAAAAAAATCTCACATTAGTTATAAATGAAACCCATACAAGCACACATTACCATGAAAATTGGTCAAATCAATCAAACATTAATTGTAAATGAAAATTGAATTTGTGAAATTCTGATAAAATGTGCAAAGTATACAAGTTTTTTTTTTAAAAAAAAGTGATTAGGATAAAAAGAAATAAAATATCAGACTTTCTACACCACCACCTAATCCTTCTGCAAGCCCTAATAACAGATCCAAAGAACAAACAATGAACTCTTTATCATATTGGACACCAGCTGTGGCATGGTCAACCTGCATTTGTAACATCAAATATAAGCATTAATAAACTGCAATCAATTATTAAAAAATGACTGTTATAATGGAGAATGATCTGTGAATAATATTGTTATGTTGAATACATCAACATCTGAATTTACAATGTTTCAGAGGTTAATCTTAACAACACAAAATAACAGAAATCAAAAGTTAAATATATAAATTAAAGAATAGGTATTTCAAATATTCCTTTATGGTAAATGGATGGTTCAATAAGATTTAGATTGGTATAACAAAAAATATATATGATATGCCTTCTCCTAAATGGAGTTTGCAACAAATAGGTTCCTAAATGGACCTTAAATTTTAAAGGAGTTCATTGTTGTTCAAGAACCATACTGCAATTGAAGTAACCTATCAAGAACTCAAGAAAGAGGATCTATACAGAACACATAATCTCTCACCAAACTCTATGTACAAGGACAACAATTACTAAATCACCAAGCAAAAAATCACAAAGAAAAGCAATAATATTAACAAAAATCGCCTAGCAAACTTGTACAGCTTCCACGCAAGGAAAATCACCTAGAAATCACTTAAATCATACATTGGAAGTCCATAAAGAAAATACATATTAGCCAAGGACATTAATTATAGTTCAAACACAAAATATGATACAATTGAGCTATTTTTAACAAAGAAAAAGAAATTGTTGTAAGAAAAGTACAATAGAGAATATAGTTATCTAATATGAAAAATAAACTTTAATTGTAAACCAAAGAGGATAATCAATTACTAGTGTTCAAGGTTTTTTCACACTATAAAGCTACATCAAAGGGAGTGAAGAAGAGAACAAATAGAGAATAATAGTGATTTAACTCATATAGAAGTTATTAGTTCACTAAAGCAAAGCAATAAAAGATGTAAACACTTTATGCAAAAACCATGAAATTTTTGACATGGAGCATACCTTGCTAACACACAATTTGAAATCCTACTATTTTTTTTTTTTTTGAGTCATCAATTCTATTAGCAAAAGAAAATCCAAATACTCCAAATCTATACAAAAGAATATTTAACATTAGAATCTTCAAGAATGTAGATAAAAAATAACAAAATCAAGAAAATTTTCAAGGATCAAAACATTAATGAGCTTCCAAAGTCTTAGTAAAACTTTCATTATTCTACTACCCTATCTCATCCAAATAATATTCAAGCCCTCAAGCACCATGAATTGTAATTGTAAGTACCCCGGGATAGTTTTGATGTGATCAACTAAATTAGGTTAGGTCATGTGGTATTTGATCCTTGTGTCTAAGTGTGCAGGAACTTAGGAACACAAGAAGTCGAGCGGAAGACGTAGCGGACGAGAAGGATGGCACGGGAAGCGAGTCGACGGGCTCGGTGCATCCGAGGGACAAGAAGCTGTGGAAGAATACACCGGTGGACCGAGAAGGACGCGGTCCAAGGGATGAGAAGTCGGGGAGGAAGCTTGCTCGAGGAGAAGGCCTGAGTTGGGTTCGGGTGAGCTCAACTCTAGACGACTGGACAATCACCCAAGGCGACCAGAGAAGACCCAAAGCGCCTCTGTGTCTTGAAGGCGTCTCGAAAGAAAAGGCGCGTGAGGTGCCTCGGTTCGATGGAGGCGCCTCAAGCACCGACTGATGGAGGCGCCCCCAATCCTTGGAGGCGCCCCACCCGCTGTTTGGAAGAAGGCGACTCAGACTAATGGAGGCGCCCCCGTTCATCGAAGTTATTGCAGAAGACCCGCCGCAGCATATCAGATCTGGAAGCTGAATCAACTCAACCGAGGCGCCCCCAACTCTTGGAGGCGCCTCCAGCGCTGCCAGATCACCAATGGATCAAGTTTGATCCATTAAAGGCGCCCCCAGTCAATGGATGTGCCCCCGTGACTACCACATCAGCAAAACGGTCACCTCGACCGGTTTGCTATAAATAGAGGCTGTGACATCCTGTTTTAGAAAAAGAAACTTGTATTTTCAATTCCACATTCTTAGTATTGTACGTCAACGCTGTAAAGAGGCTACTCCGCCAAAAGGAGCTGTTTTAGTGAAGCTTTTAACCACCTTGGATTAACAACCTCCCTGGTTGTAACCAGTAAACCCCTTGCGCCTCTTTTATGTTTTATGTTTAATTTTTTTAATTAACGTGTGTATCCTTGCTTAACTAAAAAGTAAGAGAATAGTATAACTTTTGTTTGTAAGTTTTTCCAACCCCTCTAAACCGGTCCAACCGTTCTAACAGTAATAATATTTCATCTATAGCATGTATGATATAAAATAAGATAATTCATCCATTATGGATGATAGAAAGAGAAATGCAAGTTGAACTCTTTTTCTGGTTAAAGTTAATGTAAACTAACTGATGTTTTAGAAAAAAAAATAGAGAAATAACTTGATTACTAGACAAATTGAACAACTCAACAAGTTGACCATACCAAAAGGGCCAACAAAGTATATCAATATTCTAGCACCTATTTCTTTCCTACAAATCAAACATAGGAACAATTATTCCATGTATATTCGATTTCATGATGCAGACTAAAAAAATATCTATTTCTTACTTTATTTTTTTATCTATTCCATGCCTTAATAATAACTTTCCTTTTAATTTTTGGAATTTCATTACGTGAATAAAAGGTATTAACTTGGAAGTATAAGAGAGATACCTTATTCATGTAATTCTCAACGATCCAAGGAACTTGTGAACAATTTTTGAAGCCACCAAAAGCAATTCCCGAGCTGGAAATAAGTGTAAACATATTTCTTCCCTCTTGGTAGAGGTAAGAATAAAGATAACTCCAAATGAGTATATAAAATTAACCATTGATATAAAATAATCACAAAAAAAAGATCATCAAAAAGTATTAAGTTATTTCAAGCAAGATCTATATTGAATAGTAATGGAATAAGGATTTGTGCCCCACTAAGGCCATGCCATGATCCTTCACCCGGTTCAAGGGACAAATTCCTACCAGCTTTCCATGTGAGATTTCAAAACTAAACTCCTTGCTTGAAACTTGAAAGCATTGCCATCGGGCGAACATCCAAGCATATCATCAGTCATTGAATGGAACTCACAAGTATTAAACTAACTGGACAGAGAGGATGGCTTACACGTTTCATGATGGGTATTCCTCGAGGAAAAATGAATTTTAACAATGGAGGATTTCTCTTCTTCAGAAAGGAGAGAGAGAAATCCAGTCTATAATTCCATCCCCATACCTACTATTTAGTTTTCCTCTTTCTCAAATTAGAGTACACTTTCCTTCCCCTACATTTCTTTTTCTTTTACTTCTACAGTTGCTAACAAAATTTCAAAGAATATAGCAGAAGGAATCAAGTGAAGCAAGGAAAATAAATGACACGAAAAAAAAATTGAAATTGTAAAGGTTACGTTAACTGATAATGATTAAGCTAAAAAAATTGAAGTATAACAAATGAAAACTTTTAAGGAATGAGAAATTTTCAAGCCATAATACACAGCAGAGCAGATTGGACATATACACTGTGATTAATTAGAAGCCAATCTAACAATACTGCCTTAAGATATATTAAAATGAAAATAATCAAAGGGAAAGGTCAAGTGATTCAAAAGAATGAACAACAATATGCAGACAGGATAGTAAAATAACTGAACAAAGTGTTTGTTGATAAAAGAACCAGCAAGAATCTAAAATTAGGAGGTTGAAAAAAGACCTAGACCTAGAAGCAAGGACAACCACCAAAGCCATTCAGTATAGCTTCACGATGACTAACCTTAAGCACAAGAATCCAACAACAGAAGGAGCTACAGTTAGAAAATATGTAGCAAAGATGACGCAGGGGAGAAAAAACTCCGGGTGCGACTTTTGAATAGAGGTTGCAGAGAAAGCGTAGGAAGAAGGGAATTCGCTAACGAAGAGGAGTCGCCTCTAGGTTTAAACG
>JBBUKS010036540.1:0-30542 GCA_038050645.1 Hedychium gardnerianum | reverse complement strand
AAGAGTAGTGTTCTATATATATATATATATCGACAGCCTCCCACAATCAATTCAACCAATTGATATGTTGTGGATTAGAACCTATTATTCTAGAGTATTATTATATTTACTCAGCTAGCACAAACATAAAGTAAATATAATAAACAAAATCATTGGCTTTTATTAATAAATATGATACAATATGTCCTTAATCAATCAACTCATGATTGGCTCTTAGGGATGACACTAACAGGAAGTCCTAGTAGATTGAGGTCAACTAGATATCAGGCAAGATCCAAATTCAAGCCTAAAAATGTTGAATTTAGGGTTACCAATCGATTGGCCCAATCGATTGGTGGCTCAAGAAAATCGATTGGCAGCTAGTTTTCTCGAGTGAATAGTAGGCCAATCTATTGGATGTTGGTTTTCTCAAGTGAATAGTAATCCAATCGATTAGTGGCTCAAGCCAATCGATTGGGAGCCTATTTTGTGAAAATAGAAGGTCGAGAATTGATTGTGGCAATCGATTAAGGGCTAAAGCAATCGATTAGGGTAATTGATTAGAGATGTTTTTCATGAGAACAAAAGGCTTTTGAATCGATTGGCTCAATTAATTAGAAATTTATGAATCAATTGGTATGGCTTACCAATCGATTAGATATGCAAAAAAGAATCGTTCTGCAGGTTTTGAACGGTCGAGCTGACGTGGCAATCGACTGGAGCCAATCGATTAGAGGCATTTTCCAGCCCGAGAGAAACCCTAAAAAAGGGAATTCACAAAGCATTTGAACATGCCAGTTCTTAGAGATTATGAGATAAAGTGTTGCTGTATTTCTGAGTCAACAAGAGGTTTTTCAAGCAACAAAAGATCAAGCAAGCAAGGTTTTCATTTGTAAAGTCGATTTCGATTTGTATTTTCATTTTCTTTCTTATTATTGTGTTCTCAATCTTATAAGAGGCTTCTCCGCCTCCGACAAGTTTCTAAGAAGGAGTCATTCATAGTGGTGTTGTGAGTGAGCAAAGTAGACCCTTGGATTAGTCACCTCAAGGAGGTGGATATCAAGTAAAATCAAAGGTGTTAGCATTGTGGATTCTTCGCTTTGAGTTTCCTATTGCAAAGAGAGATATTCACCCCTCCCCCCTCTAGCTCATACCGGTCCTAACAGAAAACTCTTACCCAACTTGACCAATAGATTAGAAAGCTCCAATCATCGATAGTCAAGCTTGAAATCAAGTTGGATATTCTAAAAAGATTCTTCAAAAATTTATTTTTATATCAAAACTTATATTTTCAAAATCCTATTTTTTCAATTCGTGTTAACTTATATTTTGACATATTCTTATGCTTGAACTTAGGGATTGATTGAACTTAGAGAAAAATTATTTTTCCAAAAAGTCAACTTTTTGACTTCCCGGTCGCCCGTACAGCTTATAGGAGACCCGGTAACCAACCGTCGAAAATTAAAATGCATTTACCATGGTAGGTGAAGAGTTGGTTCATGGTCGACCCTATACATAATCGGTCGCCCATATTTGAAAAGTCGCATTTAATTACGACAGTAAAAATTATGTACATGGTCGCTTGTGTATCATACATAGTCGTCTGCGTGACCTCAAAATGATGCCTTGATTAGACACTTGGGGTCGATCAGGCACCTACCCGATCGCCCGAGGAGCCTTTATATAGGCGACCAAGAGTAGCCACCGAGACCACGTCGTCTCCCTCTTTTTTCTCCTCCAAAACTCTTTTTCGACCCTCGTTCGAGTAAATCTTTATTTATTTCATTTTTACATAATATGTCATTTTCCTCATTATTGCTTAAATATTGTTATATTAGACAAAAAAGTAGAGTTCAGACTAGTTCCTCATATCCATCACTTGACCCCAGGTTCCCCTCTGAGGACCTCAGACTTAGATATGACCAACACACCTACTCGCCCATGCATACTAGATATTTTAGTAGAAAATTTTTCACCGACCACTACCCAGACGTTATAGAGATCATAGCCTACTATGGTATATCTTCATTTATTTACTGCGACCAAGCAGTAAACGTTGATCTATGTGTCGAGTTCTATAACAACTTGGTCAAGGTCAACGATTTTGTATTCTCCTCTAGATTTGGCGGCATTGATATCCTATGCACACCTGACCTGATACGGGAGCGACTTGAGTTGTGTCCCTCATCTTCATTGTTTTATTGCTTTCTATGTCATGTCTTGACTTTCCCTGATCCTCACTCTGAGATTACCCTCAATCTTCTCTACACTTACTTCTTTGGTGGTGAATGTACTCCAACCATCACCAACTTCAGTTCCACCCCGCTTAGGGCTCCAAATTATGTGTTATACAAGGTCTTATATATGTGTCTTTTTCCTATCAACACTAGAGACCTTGCTTCCATGAGACCATTTCACTCGTTACTCCTATATGCTCTTAAGCAGAGACTAGACATAAACTTTATCTTACTAATCTTTAAGTTCATTATCTATCACTCCAATGTCTCCACCAGACATCGAGTCCACATGTCCTACTGTCATAATTTGACTCGCATTTTCTCATTGATAGGGATTGGCATCTCTCAAGGTAGCCTCACACCTTTGACCAAGTTTGACATGGTAGGATTTAGGAACTTTACCCTAGCTCAAATGGTCCTCAAAGACAACACCTTGGTTTAGAAGGATGGAAGGAATGTCGCCGCCCATACACCAGACATTGACGACATCATGGCAATGCTCGAGGCTGATGCAAATGTACCTGATCCTCCATCCCCTCCACTGACCGTTGAGGATTGATTAACTAGGCTTGAGAGTAGTGTCACTGATATGCATGCTAATATACAAGAAATGATGACTATGATTCGTGTGCACTATACGAGCCAACAGCCTCCTCCTCCTTTTGACTGATCATTTCCTATCCTACCATCTTTTATGATGACTTAGACTTGATTTGGATCTATTCTGACTTTGTTTTGGATATTGTACTTGATATTGGTACTTGATTAGCACCTATTGATAAACTTATTTTGGTTGATTTGATGCATTACTATGCCTTGACGTTGATTTTATAGTTTGCATCTTTATCTATTATGCTTAATTATTTAGTTTACTTATAGTTGTGAATTTATAGTTTACTTCTTTGCATATCTATCAATTAATTCATTTCAATGCAAATTATTTACCTAATTTTAGTTATTGTTTTCTCTTCCTATTTAACCCATTTGTTTTGATATATGAAAAAAGGGGAGAGAAAAAAAGAAAAAAGGGGTGGGTTGGATACATTTTTGAAATTTTGAAATTGTTTTAAATTTAAATGTTTCTCAAAAATTATAACTTCCCAAACTATTTATGATTAAGGGGGAATTATGATTAAGGGGAGTTAAAATTTAATATATACATGTATGATCACACTAATATTTATTTCTTTATCATACATTAAATATACAACTCTTGTTTATTCTTGATTATTTTTTTAACTTTAACTTGGTTTTCATACTATCAAAAAAGGGGAGATTGTTGGTACTGAGAGAATAATATTTAATCCAAGATTTTGATATATGACTAAGGTTAAAGTTAGGTTTGGTGAAATCTAATGATTTTGTATCAAGTGTGCAGGTGCATGGAACTTGTCTAGTAAAAAGTTCTAGTGAGTAAAGCTAGACAGCTAAAGTCTTGGTTGGGAATCAAGCAAAGAAATTCCTAGCTAGGTGCTAGGTGAATCAAGTCCAAATGTATAGAATTAGTTGGATGTTGATTGTTTGGAAAAACAAGTTCAAGTGTGTAAAATCAGCTAGAAGCTGATTGCATGGCAAAACAAGTCCAAATGTGTAGAATCAGTTGAGAGCTAATTGCTTGGCAAAATAAGTCCAAGTGTGTAGAATCAGCTGGAGGTTGATTGCTTGGCAAACAAGTCCAGGGGGAATCAACTGGAAGCTGATTGCTTGGCCACCCAAACCAGATGGGTCAAATTTTAGTTAGGTAAAGTGCAAGTAATTTTAAATCTTATATCCTACTTATTATGTGTAACAACTGTAGGGAAGCTGTTTGATGGTTCCAAACGATCGAAGGGAGTTCAAGGCGACTGACTAGTGATAACTCTCTGCGAGTGAAGTTGGAGGATCCAAGTATCCGGAGCTGGGTCGAGGTGACCGAGGGTGTACGAGTGGCAGGGCAGGCTTCTAGGCAACAGGGAAGATGAGGTTATCGACAACTCGAGCGAGTTGGGTCAAGATCATATTTGACCGCCCTATAGTCGACCGGATAACATCATTACTGTTATCTACCAGATAGAAGTTGTGGCCGCGTCAACTTGAAGACAGGCAACCGGGGAGCCACCAATTGACCGAGAAGACACTATATAAGAGCTTTGAGGCAGAGCTTGAAGAATCAATCTATTTCATCTCACTCAATCTTCTATGCTTGTACTCTAGTGCTTTTTCATTCTTTGTGATGTGACACGCTGCAATACGCACTTTATTTTCAATCGACAATACCTAGAGTAATATTTTTTATTTCTGTTTGTGTTGCCTTACTTATTTAACTGTGCTTAATTTTTAGATTCTTTTTTTACAAGGTTTCTCCACCTAGGAGAAATTTGAAATAAAAATCACATTATTTTTAAATTGTTGTGTGTATCTACATTACTACTTTGGTTAGTCAATTACTTGCATGCTTAATCATAGTTAAATTTTGTGCATGCTTACATTGGTCTAACTATACTTGTAAAAATAAATTCATAAGTTATATTTATTTTCGCTGTGTACTTTGATTGATTCAACTGCTTAAGTTATTTTGCTTGAATATCTACTCATAAAATTTGTAACTCTATTCCACCCCCACTCTAGCATTGAGTTCGATCCTACAACTAGGGATTGATGTTTCTAAAGGAAACATCAAACCACTGAAAGAGTTTGACGAGATAGGACTTAGAAATTTCACTCTAGCTAAGATAGTTCTTAGAGAGAACACTTTAGTCTGGAAGGATGGAAGGAATGCCTCCCGATCTCTGGAGATTGACGAGATCTTAACTGAGTTCAATGTTGATCCAGATCAAATACCAGCCCAGCTACCAGCACCTCCATCCCCATTGACATAAGAGGACTGAATGACCCAACTCGAGGAGATTATCATTCACGAGGCTCGATATGCAAGGGTCCGAATACTGGAGATGATGGATTTGATATGTGGCCAATACTTGAACCTGCAGCCTCCCCCTCCCTCTGATTAGATCTATCTTAGCTTATCTTTCTAGTGGATTGACTTTATTTGGGCTTGTAGTTGACTTGCTATTTTAGACTTATAGTTGTTATTCTTTTTTGACTATGTGTGACTTATTTTGGATATGTTGATTTATGTTTGACATTACTAGCAGTTGATTTTATCTTTGACTTATAGTTGACTTGACTCTATCATGCATTTATTATGACTCGAGTTGTTTTATGACTTGGCTTGTTTATATGCATAATACTTTTAAAATTTAACTCATTTTGATATATGAAAAAGGGAGAGAGAAATTAAAATCAAGTATATTTTTATTGAAAATTGTTTTTCAATAATTCAAACTTTAAAAATCCTTTTATAATTCAGGAGGGTTATAATTAAGGAGGAGTTTTTGTTTGAAATTAATATATTCATGTATGATTTCACTAATCTTATTTCTTTCTCATACATTGAATATATAACTCAATCATTATTCTTGAGTATGATTTTACTAACTTTAACTTAGTTTCCATACTATCAAAAAAAGGAAGATTGTTGATATTGGAAGTACAATATTTAACCCCAAGTTTTGATATATGACTAAGGTTAAAGTTAGATTTGTTGAAATCAAACGAATTGATGTCAAGTGTGCAAAAAAAGGTTACTTGACAAGTGAAAAAGTCCTAACGAGTGAAGCTAGGCAATGGAAAAGTCCTAGCGCATGAAGCTAAGCAATGGAAAAGTCCTAGTGAGTGAAGCTAGGCAGTGGAAAAGTCCTAGTGAGTGAAGGTAAGTAGTGACAAGTCCAAGTGAAGTGAGTTGAGAGATTAAGGCTTGGCAAACAAGTCCAAGTTGAAGCAGCTGGGAGCTATGGTTTAGCAACTCAAATTAGATGGGTTAGCTAGAAGTTGGACATCTAATCAAGTAAGTGCGAGCAACTTTAAATATTATATTATACTCATTACATGTAACCATTGTAGGGAAGCAAAGTTCGACGGTTCCAAGCGACCGAAGGGTGTCCAAAGTGACTAGCTGGTGATAACTCTCAGCGAGTGAAGTCGGAGGGTCAAAGAATAGGGATATTCAACCCCCCCCCCCCCTCCGCTAGCGTAAAGTTCGATCCTACATAGAGAAGATTGAGATCCAACAAAGAATAGGGATTCAGTCGACTGATCAAGGAGATCAGTCGACCGAACCAAATTTGGAAAATGTATATGGATATGATCGAATCATGTAGTAAAGGAAACTCTTGGGGTCTAGTCGACTAAATAGGGTTCAGTTGATCGAAAAACTTAGATTTCACGGGATCGATTAGATCAAATCAAAGCAAGCAAGGAAAGAAGCAAGTCTAGTCGCCTGATAAAGGGATTAGTTTCTAGTCGATTGGAAGCAGCCTATAAAAGAAACCTTGGGATCCGAGACTTAACATCTGAATTAATTTTCTCTCATCCTTCTCTGCTCTCTGTTCATGCAAGTACTAATACGCCAAAGCTCTCCGACAACCAACACCATAATTCTACATCTCTGTGTTGTATGTGTCTTTTATTTTATTGTACTTCATTTAATATATGTTTAGTAAACTTGTTACTATCCTCGCATCATTGTACGAGATTTTCTCTTTCTTTGTAAGTTTTTGGAAAGGAGAAATTTTAGTGGATTTTCCATTCGTAAAACGATCAAGGATTACCGATCTTGGAGTAGTAGTCGTTGGACTATAAACCAAGTAAAATCAAATTGTATCTTTATGTGTTTCTATCTTTATTATTTCCACTACAACATTGATTTATTTTTCTTAAAAGAGAAGAAAATCTTTAAACGCACAAGATTCACCCCCCCCCCCTCCCTCTCTCATTGCTTTTGATCCAACACCTCCATCATCGTCTCCTTGAATGTTCTCTCTAACGGTCGAAGACGATTTATTCATAGTATGTTGGAGTTAGAGCCTTCTTTAACAAGAATGTTGGAGACTTTAATTGAAATAGGAGTGTTCAGTCTTTGAGCGTCCAGCTATCCATCACTCTTGTGAAAATCAACTCATCATAATTTCTTGCTACCCTAAATATACCTGCAAGTTCCTCTCCTGGTCAAATTCAATATTTTGAACAATGATAAATGGAGAATGTTCATCCTTCTCTGAATATGCACCCTTCACATAAACAAGAAAGAACTCTAATTGCAGATCAAGTGGTTGCACAACTGAATCAAGAATTTTACATGCCTCCTCATCATCAACACCAATATCTACAACATCCATAGTCTCTACACATTCATCTATATCAATACCACAAGTAGGAGTAATTGACAACACACAAATATCATCATCCTCAATACATGCAGCATTCATATCCACATTATCAATAACATTCACAACATTAGTAGCTTCATCAATAATTTTACAAGCATCAACAATATCATCAATCTCTATAATAACAATAATTTCCTCTGAACTTTTACAAGCATAATTATCTTCAAAGTTAGCATCATCTACAACTTCATCATCGCAACAACCAAAAATAGAGAAGTCCTATAGTGCTGTAGAGACAATAGAATCACCAGCTCTATACTTTATCTCCTCGAGCACGTAGATATCATTAAGCAGATTCTCTGAGGGAAACTAACTAGAGTTGTGTGCTTATAGCTAACTAACATATGATGAAATTTAATTCATACACATCCGACAATTTTATAATGATGCTTCAGTTCTCTGTTGCTGTTGTTGCATCTGCAATAGAAGCTGTTGTATAAGTTCCTTGAGATCCTGCATAGAAGTTTCTATTTGACCAAGAGTAGGAGATTCTACACTGAAGTCATAGAGTGTCAGTGTATTCTGATATGCTGAAAAAGGGTGAGCACTTTGTTATTGTGGGATACATGAAATTTGGTTGATCTCTCATATTAAGGACATAGGAATTGACAAATGGATCATATATGCTTTGTTGCTAGAATTGGTAGCATTGAGTTGGATGATCTCCCCAATCATGAATATAAGTGCTAGCAACTAGATCATAAACGTCCTAATAATGGTGTTGGTAACACTAGGGCTCGATGGAAAAAAAATATATTTGCTTCTGCTCTTTGATTAATGAAGAGATAACCATCATCTAAGTATAGGATGGGGCATTCATCAGTTGGATGAACTAGACTACCACACATACAACAAATGCTCATTTCTGACACTGGTTGCATTTGTTGAGATTGATTTCTGACGTATTATCTAAGGAGAAAACCTATCTGATACAACTGACTCTTCATATTCGGTTGCTCATTGCTATAAACATAAGCCTCATTGAAGCCTCCAAATTGTTGAGAATAAGGATCCATGATACCTAAGTAATGTTCTAGTTTTACCTGAAACACTATCAAATAAAATCAAAAGACATAGAAAATATACAAGACAAAACACATGAATATCAGAGAATTAAGTCCTAAATAATTTTTTTTAATTTATGTGAAAAAAAACAAAAAAATAATTTTAAGTTAGGCAACGACGTCATTTTGATAACCATGTGTTGTACCATGATTTCAAACTCAATTAATTTATTAAATTCTCTCTATGCTCATGTAGCATAGAAATGACTCAAGTCATCTTCCAACGAATATAACGATAACGGATATAATTCTTAAAATTGATTTATTGTTTTTGAGGTTTTAGAGGTAAATGAGGGTTTTAAGTTTGGAATCTAAACCTAACAAATGAAAAGTAATGTAAATAATGAATCTAACCTAAACTATAATCGTAAGAAAATTAACGATAATATAAAATAAGAATCTAATGAACTAAACATACAACGAAATCTAAAGCATTTAACAAATCCTATTATAATCTATTTGCATTCAAATGAAGAATAACCTAACTCTAACATTCAATTGAGATAAGGTATGATAAGAATTAAAAGCGTTGCACGAAATTAAACAACATAAATGCATCAACTAAAACCTAGATAACGGAAGATACATTTCATCGAATATGTGAGCATGAACCCAATTAACCCAAATGCATGCAAACTTAAAACATAGAAGATAAATTCAATACAAGCATTCAACGTCCAACCATATAAATCAACACAATAAGAAATCAACCCAACACATCGGATGAACGCTTCTCCCTCGATCGGAATGGTGGTGAACGGATCAAGACTCCGAAGATGAAATTGCAGTGGTGGAATGGTTCCGGATGCTTGGTGGAGGATCCGAGCTCTCTCTAATCCGTTTGAACTCGGAGGAGTGCCGTCGGAGATGGAATTGAACCTCTCCCTCTAATCTAAGGGATACGGGTGATGCCGGTGGAGTGGTGGAAGTCGCCGGAGATGCAACGAACCCTCCCCTCTAATCCAAGAAGGAGAGATGAAAGAAAGGAGATCCTCTTCCTCTAATCTGAGAAAAAAGGATGATGCGGCAGCGGTGAACCTCTCACTCTAATCCGAGGGAGAAAGGTGATGTCGGTGGAGTGGTGGAAGTCGCCGGAGTTCCTCGGAGATGCAACAAACTCTCCCCTCTAATCTGAGAAGGAGAGATGAAAGGAAGGAGATCCTCTAACTCTAATCTGAGAAAGAGGGATGATGCGACAGCGGTCTCCTCCTCTAATCTGAGAAGGAGAAATGAGGGAGAGGAGCTCCGGCGGGGGGATGAATCCGGTGGTGGAAGAGTCGGAAGAGATGTTGGCGTCGGCTTGAGGTGAGGGAGGAGAAGAGGGCCGGCCGTGTGAGATGAGGGGATGAGGGAGGCAGCCGGATAGGGAGAGGGAGATGGAGAAGAGGGCCGGCCGGCGATGGAGAGAAGGGAGCCACTGGCCCTTGGGGATTGTGGATGGAGGAAGAAGGGGGATGTCCGCTTGGGGAAGAAGCTTCGTCAGTTCCGTCAGATCTCCTAGAGGAGATCGTCCCTTAGGTTAGTTTTTCTCCCTTCCGTCAAATCCATTAGGATTTCTTGGATGAGAAAAAAAATTATGGTTACGATTTAGATCGTAGGGCCGCGTTACGATTTAGAGCCGTAGAAAAAAGGGAGGGGGAGGGGGGAGGAGAAGTTAAAGTAACATTCTAATTCGGTCGGTTAATTAATGATTAATTTTTTATTTAATTATTAATTAACGAATAATATTTTAATATTGAATAATATTTCAATTATTAATTTAACAATCGAAATATTATTTAATCATTAATTAATGATAAAAAAATTATTCGATTGTTAATTAATGATTGAATAATATTTTGGTAGCTGATTAAATGATCAAACAGTGGTTAAATTAATGATCAATAAAATTTTGTTACTATTTTAATGATTAAAAATTTATTTTTTTATTAATTAGTGATTAAAATTTTATTCAATCATAAATTAACAATCAAAAATTTTATTTAATCATTAATTTATCAATCAAAATTT
Organism: Hedychium gardnerianum; assembly: GCA_038050645.1. NCBI lineage: Eukaryota > Viridiplantae > Streptophyta > Magnoliopsida > Zingiberales > Zingiberaceae > Hedychium > Hedychium gardnerianum. Next base: position 19,985 of record JBBUKS010036540.1, on the reverse strand, counting down.
TAATCCATCGTTAATTAATAACAAAAATTTTATTTAATGCTAATTAGTGATTAAATTTTCATTCCGTCTCTAATTTACGATAAAATATTTTATTTAATCATTGTTTAACGATCAAATAAAATTTTGATCGTTAATTGATAGTTTTAATCTATAATATGAGCTATTGTCCACCACAAGCTCAGTGAAATCTATCGCCCAGTATAAACACACAGACAATTTAACGGATGCAAGGTAGAGATCAAGCCTATATACATTATGGACAAATATAATCAAATTAAATAATTTATCTCGGGTAGTGATAAAGTGTCTTTTTAGTTTCTTAGTTATAAATTTAAAGATTGTGTCTTAGCTTCGCTTAATTAATAGAAGAATTTTTCTTAATAGACAGTTGACTTAAGAACACTGGTTGATGGACAGTCTGTTGCGAGCGCTTCCCAATTTATCTTGGGGCTAAGAGTCGGACACGGGAGTCGAACAACATATCATTTACTTATATAGAGAGATTTGTTATCTTGCTCACCTTATGTCGCTCACCTCGTATGCATCAAGTGTATTTTGTTTTGTTTTATTTTTTTAAAACTTAGAGGTTAGGATTAGAGTATAGTATTTAGGTTATAGGATGTATAAAAAAAATTACACATAGTATATACGGATGAGCATAAGATTAGTAAGATAATATTGCTATATATATATAATTTTATTATACCGCATACCATAGTGCATATTTCATGAGTATCTAATGTAATTTTTTTGATATTTTTTAAAGGTTAAAATTTAGAATATAATATTTAAATTAAAAAATAAAAAATAATATAATCTTTAATCAAAAGATTAAAAAAACTTAAATAACAAAAAAATCAGAAAGGCTCTTCTTATTTGCCCTTCCTGAAATGATCAACGAGACTGCACATCTCGATCAAACATTATATACAAGCTTGAGGTGTGTGAACATTGCCCCCAAAATAATGGTACGATGATTAAATTCTTCAATGAATAATCAAGAAATCTAAAGTTTGAATCTTAACTACGATGCATTGTAGAAAATTTTTCCTCTAATGAGAAGCGGACCTAAGAATGTTGGTCATTTGAATATGCCTCCATTAGCGCTTTCCGATTTATCCTGGTGGCCGATGAAAAACTTTTGTAAGACCGAACCGGTCACCTCAGATCCGACGTTACCCGACCTAATTACTCATTGAAGTGTATGAACATTGCAAGTGAATGGATAATGCTAAAAAAATGCCAGAACACCAAGAGAGAAAATCACAAGTACTCCAAACAATGCATATTGATAACTTCTTGTTTCAAATCGTCAACCCCTATGACGGGGTAGAAAGCTATCGTCGCATGGTTCTTTAAACATTAATTAAAAGAAAAGTATAACAAAATGATCAAGCAAATTTACCCCATATTGACAAACAACACTATGTACACAGAAATGACAAGTCACGGCATGCGCCAATGGCTTGCTTGGCCAGTCCTATGATTCAAGAAAATAATATGAAGAGCAACTCCAAATAAAATGAGTAAAACTAAATTAAATCTACCCACATAGCACTTGACTGCCCAGGGGTTGACTATAGAGGGGCTTTGTATCACTATTCTATACGTCTATGCTGCAAGTACAAGAACTTTGATTGTTCCCTGGCTATTGGCTGTCAACATTGTAGGACTGTCACTCTTCCAGCAAACAGCACTAATAAAATATGAACCAACGTCATCTTCTGCATCATCAAGTTCTGAAGATCCAAATTTATGCCATGCAGCTGGTTTCGAGATTGCCTGCGATTCATGATTGTTATTGCAGCATTTTTAGAACAGCTAGAAAAGGGCATAAGAATCAGAGGAAAATATCCTTCTGTAGGCAGACCAAACTAGCATGGAAACTACCGCTTGGAGCATTAGGCAAGCATAGTAAATTTGACTCACCTTATGGTACACAAATACTTCATTTGTCTCACTACCACAAGAAATATACTCATTGTTGACTGTTAAACCCACAAAATTTTTCTCATTCGTGTGCCCCCTAAAAGTCCGCACCTGAATGAATCATCCAGAACAGTACAAAAATTCAGTAAGTAGTTAGTCATTTTCAATCTGGAAACCATTAGAAGAAGCAGGTTTAAGTTGACAGTTTAGATAAAAGAATGCATAGCCATATATAATCATCACGGTAACTGGTCTGATGGATCACGGTACAATAAATAAAACATAACTGAAACAGTAATGTCAAAAAATCTGGAGGAAGTTCAGATGATCTAGATACAGAATTTGGATAATAGTCATTGAGTGGCAATTTGATGGATCCACGACAAGTATTTTGCTAGCAGCATGTGGCCCTAAGCTAATAATGTTATCATTGCACGAGCACGAAACATGCATAAAAAAGTATAGGAGGTTTTATTCGAGGAACTCATCTATTCAGGCTGCAAGCTAATGATCTTAGCATTTTCAGAGTGGATTTTTATTATTGAGTCTATGATTGCAAAACTCATATTACAGCGAAATTATCTAGAAACTAACATGAAACTTTTGGATTATTGCATCAAAAAATGGAAGTGTCTGTCTTTCAAAACCAAATGTTACTCATCCTTGTTGATAAGAAAAACTGTAAATAGAATACTGAATAACACAGAAACAAGTTAAAAACTGGTTGGGAACTTATTTAAGTTATCAACAAGGACCAGTGTCAGTAAAACATACTGGGCATGTGTCTTTTACATCCCAAAGTCGCAATGTACTGTCTGTTGATGCAGATGCAAGTTCATTGGTGGACAAGAATTTTACATACGATACTGCTTTCCAGTGCCCCTTGAAAACACGTAGTGGAGTACTAGTATTTCTCAGATCAAAATAGTGAATGTGATGGTCAGCAGAACCAACCTGGAAAGGACATGGGAAGCGTGTAAAAGTAGACAACAAACTGCGAAGGTAAGAGAAAGGAAATCGATCAAAACATACTGCAACATGAAAGCTTGACCCTGGATTGTATTTCACACAACAAATATTTGCTTTCATGTCAATGTTGATAACACTGGCTTCTTGCTTTGTGCACCACACCTTCACCTACTTGTCACAATGAAAAAAAAAGGTACATGAACACCTTTAGAATAGAAACATCAGGAATTGCATATTAGTGAACCTGCTGGAATTATCAGCTGATTCAATTCCAATCATAGCAATCTTACATGTTTTTCTGCATATGTCCATAGAAATGCATAAAAATCCATTCTCAGTCATGAAATAAATAATACACGTGTGCAGATTAATATGAAAAATGGTATGTTGACAACATCAAACCATCCCAACAATAGAAAAATAATGATCATAACTTTGACAAGTATACTATGTAAACCTGATTGTTTCCTTACAGTTTCCACCCATCTTGTTGAAATAACGTGGCATGTATTACTTTCTATGGTGATGATGTACATTATGTAGCATATCATGTGTAGTTTTATAGTTCAACTGGAACATTATAATTCCATAGGCAAGAAGTTTTAAGACAATTTAAGCAACTAATGAAAAGAGAAACTCCAACCTCAATCTCAAGTCCAAAATTTTCAATTTAATTACCTCTAAATAATATTAGAGTAATTTATAACATGCACCCCAGTCTTATTGCATCCAATCAGACCATTCTGGATCAAAATTCAAGATGTACAAAGTTACTCTAGACCACCCTTGTAGCTAAAAAAATTGGCTAGTCCGTGACAAAACATGAAAATTTGAAGATACATACAGAAAAAGAACACCTAATTTGGTACAACATGCACTCTCATTTGCAATTTTTATTAACTTCTAGTTTAGGTTAAATTTTGCAGAGTTTAATAATTGGTGTAGTTTAATCAATCCTGGCAGCAGTCTATCAAAGTTTACTTTAGGATGCACAATCAAAGTTTAGTTAGTTTGGAACTGCCTATGATAGTTGATTCAGGTAGTTCGATCACAGACAAAATAAGGATTAGATGTTTACCTTACAATCATCACTACCAGAAACTAGCATTGTTGGTTCCATCCTAGAAAAATCAACACTCCATGCCCGTTTTTCATGTTCTTCATATTCCATCACACTCTGAAAAAAAAAAAAAAAAAAGAAGTTACAATCATTTCCTGCTCCATCACATGAAATAAAATAATTTCTAACATACAGAAAAATGGACACCTGGCGAGTATTTACATCCCATACAGTTACATTCCCTTCATAATCACTACTTGCAATGATGTTTTTTGAGTACTTGTTCCAACTTAGGCAACTAAGTTTAGATCGTGTTGCCAATTCTACAACAGGGCAATTCACATCTGATGGTTCATTAACAATCTGATCATATTAAAGATTTATAATTAGTTAAGAAATTGAATACACAATACACTGTCCATAAAAGATAAGAAAAAACACTTACTGTTGAGAATTCAAACACTTTAATGCGCTTCGAAACACCAGCAGTAGCAAAAAACTCATCATCACGATCAAACTCTATGCTGTGTGAGAGAGACCAACCACAGGATCAGAGATTCAGAACTGACAAAGCAATTTTAAATTTTATAGAGCAAGAGAATAAGGGTGTAAAGACTTCTGTATTCAGCAGAATCGAAAATCCCAATTATGCTGTTCTATATCAAGTTCAGCATTTGTATAACTGTTGTTTAAGTATCTCTTAGGTGCTCTATAGACTGTTCGCTATCATGTTTCTCCACATGGTTCGCTATCAGATTCTAGATGGCTCTTCTATTCCTCCTTTATCAACATGTATATATGCATATGCTGCGAGCCTCAACCACAGTTCGACAACCTCTTATCCTTCTTGGGTTGTTGACTTATCCTCTGGGTGATCATGTGGTGGCCAAAGAGGCTAGCAGGGAAGAAGAGATGGCCATTTTTGGGGCTAGAATAGGCCCAAGTGTTACACTATGGCATATTTGAATATGTTAAATATACTTGCTACTCTGCATGAATTCCCTCCCAGTTATCCATCTCACATTGCTCATATCGCTCAGTCTGCTACTAACCAGCCAGCACACACAAGTTCCACTGTTAGTCCCTGCAAAGGAGTACTCCATGCTTCTTTAGCTCTAGGCAACTGTCAATGCATTATCGCAGCTACTTACCTCATTGGCCCATTTAGGTACTTCTATTGCCTACATACTTCGTACCTCTAGGTCATCGGTCATAGATTCAAGGGCCTCGGAGCATATTTCTAGTAATGCATCCGCCTTTTCTACTCTCACACCACTAAAATGTCTCACTAGTGTCGCCATATCTAATGGGTCTCACTCATTAGATTTGGGAACTGTGATGTCCCTTTTTACAAATGTTATATTTGTTGACCGTGATTTTATATTTCTGACTTCTTATTAAGCTTATTCTCTATTAGCAAACTTACAAGATTTTTAAATTGTTTTGTCATACTTGATATCACTTCTATTCTTATTCAGGTCTGCATGCACTTTATCAATTGGATGTGTTTGCATCATCATTGACTCTTTTAACTACACTTCTCCAGATCTACAACCATCTTGTGTTGTGCAATCAACTTCCGGGTTTCGATATTTGACAATATATGTCTGGTTAAAATTGACCCAAGGTTGAACCAAATAGGTAAAGGTTGACCGGATGTTTGGAAGTAAGTGGGAAAGTCTAAGCAAGTCAAAGGTAACCGGATGTTTGGCAGTTGGTAAGAAGTCCTGACAGGTTGACCTAGGCATGAGTGAGAAGTGTCAAGGGTGATCGAATGCTTGGCAAGGGAAAAGTCTAGACAGGTCAAAAGTGATGAGATGTCTGGCAAATGGAAATCCCTAGCAAGTTGAGATAACCGGATCCAAACAGATCAAGGTTGACCGGATGTCTAAAAGGGAAAAACCCATGCAAGTCGAATGCTTGGCAAAGGGAAAAACCCTAGAGAAGTAAACCCTAGGTAGTGTGGAAAGTCTTGGAAAAGTGAACTCCAAGCAAATAAGCCTAGTAGGTCAATAAGACTAAGAACTAGGCTTGTTTGTATGCTTGTTGTATTGTAGGAAGCTTAGATAGATGAAGACTCGGAAGAACGAAGGATGACCGAAGACTGGACCTTTAGTCCGGGCGATCGAGCAATCGGGCAACCAGACCCTTGGTCTAGGCAACCAGAAACTGTCTAGTCGATTGTAAAACCCTCATAACGTCGGGTTTCGCAAGATTCGGTCTTCGGATAAAGTTGACCAAGTTTCAGTAGACCGAATAAACTTTGTCAACCGAAAAAGGTCGGATCAAGCTCTATAAAAGAGAGGCGAAGGCTCAAGGTTCCACAACTCATTCACATTCAAAACCATAGTTTACTTTCCGCTCTAAGTGCTCAAAGATTCTGTTCGTACGATCCAGGAGGCTATGGGACGAGTGCATCGACATTCAAGATCTCCAGACGCAATGCACATTCAGTAAACTCGTTTATTTGCTTATATGCTTATTTAGTTTATTACTTTGTGTATGTTGTACTTGATCTAAATTCTGAGAGGTTTCTCCGCCGCCAGAAGGTTTCCAAAAAGGAGAAAAGAATAGTGGCATAATTCGTGCATAGCCTTGGACGTAGCACCCTGGGGGTGTGAATCAAGTAAAAAATTTGGTTTGTCCTTCTCTTTAAAGTTATTATTGTATTATTATCTGCTACGTACTAACTCTGTAGACAAGAACGAAATAAAAGAGAAAATTGTGAGCGCTATTCACTCCCCCCCTCTAGCGCACTTCCGTCCTACAATTGGTATCAAAGTTGGAGGCTCTTCATTGGACTAACAGCTAAAGGAGCAGGCTAGAGGTATGTGTTTAATTTATTATTATTATTTTTTTTGTATTATAAAAGTGAAGAAAATAGAGTACGAAGAGAAGCTCGGTCGATGCATTTACGATCCACCACTGTACAAGACGGATGGATTCAATATTTGGAGGTCGGCAATGGAAAGCTTCATGTTGATGGATGGCTTCGACAACTGGGTCGCATTAAAGAAATCTGCTTAAAATTCTGAAGCAAATCAAAAGGTAATTAAATTAATTTTAAATATTTTACCTAACAAAATTGTATGCAAATTAGGTCAGTATGAAAATGCCCACGAAATATGGACCCAGTTGATCGAGCTTCACGAGGATTCCTCGAAGCTAGAAGATCAAGTTGAGCCAGAGTCCAAGTCGCTAAGGGTTGAAAGGGAGAGTCCTAACTAGGAGTGCAAACGAATCGAATCAAGCCGAATAATATGAAAATATTGATATTTGAGTTCGAGTTCGAAAATATATATGATATTCGAAACTCAATTCAAAGCTCGAAAATACAAATAATTTTGGCTCGAGCTCGATTCGAAATAAAATTCGAGCTCGAGTTCTATTCAAATTGTTCGAACATATTAGAATTATAATTCGAAATGACTTAAATTCGAATTCAATTCGAATTATTCGAACCTTAATTTGAATATATTTAAGTTAAAATTGTGTAAAAATAATTAGAATTCGATTCAAGTCCGGCTCGCGAGTGCCTTGTGAACAATCAAACAAAATTGTATGATTTCGAATTCAGCTCAAAAAAATTATCAAACATGTTCGAGTTCGACTCGAATTTGATAATTTCGAATATAAATCAAATATTTTTCGACCCGGCTCGAAAAGCTCGCGAACCGGCTCGATTTGTTTGCACCCCTAGTCCTAACAAGGGCTCACAAGGTAAATATTTAGATTCAAAGTTTAAATTTCATAAAATCTGTTTCAAGTGTAGGAGAAGAGGACACTATAAAAATAGATGCCTACTTATAAGACTGATCTACACAATCGGCGGCAAAGGAGGAACTGATGCCAGAAATCCGAAAAAGCAAGGAACACGTGGTGTGCTTCAAGTGCAAATGAACCGAACACTACAAAAACCAATGCCCGCGGGGGAGATCCAAGGGGAGTGATTAAGGTTAACAATTTTATGTTATATGAAAATCCAACTTTTCCAATTCATGTTAGTAGTAATAATTTAATTAATTATTGTTACTCTAGTTTAGATTTTTTTGACAAATTAGATATTTATGATAACTCTAATAATTTGATTAATTCAAATAATTCAGATTTAAATAATAATCTATTTAATCAAAACCTTAATAATATGTAATCAAGACTTTGATCGAGTCAATCAAGACTTTGATCAAGTCAATACAAACATTGATCAGATCAATTAAAACCTTGATCTATTCAATCAAAACCTAGATTGGATCAATCAAAATGATGATCTGTTTCATCTAGACGTTGGTCAGATTGATCAAATCCTAGATCTCGTTAATCAAGATAAAGATTAGAAAAATAATTCAATTAATTCGAATTTAATTAATAATTCAATTAATCAAGATAATTCTGAATTAATTAATTCAAATCGGATTAATAATAATTTGAATTTAATTAATAATAATCTGAATTTAATTAAGAATAATAAGATTAATAAAAAAATTCAAAAAGGGAAAACAGTTTTCAAAATCTCAAAAAAAGAAAGATAGTTTTTAAATTTTAAAAATCCAGAAAAAAAGTTTTTAAAATCCAAAAATTTGAAAAATCAGAAATTAAATTTCAAAAATTCAGAAATTAAATTTCGAATTTTAAAAATCTTAATTTGAATTTTAAAAATAAGAAAAATCTTAAAGAAAAAGAAAATCAGATTTGAATTTTTAAAATCATAAAAATCAGTTTTCAAAAATTAGAAATTCGAAAAATCAATTTTTGAATTTTAAAAATGCAAAAGATAAGTTTTTAAAATTTAAAAATTCAAAAAAATCAAAATTAAGAAGTTTGAAAAATAAAAATAATATCTTGAAATTAAAATTGAAAATCTAGAAAAGATTATCCATAATTTCTCAAACTCACAAAATCTAGACTTGATTATGGATCTAATTAATTAATCATATTCAAGGAAACAACAAACTTAATAAAAATTAAAATGTGCGAAAGTGGATTTACACATTCAAGGGTAAATACAAAATGTATTAAATCGAGTATTTGATATATTAGAAACTAATATTATGATTTGTTTGACTTGATTGATTTACTTTTCAATGTTTAAATTGTTATGCTCATGCGTACTTTCAATTAATTGCAATATGTCATGTTTCTCATGCCATGCATGCTATTCATGTATTAATTACTTAACTTAGAATGGATATATAGGACAAAGGGATTTTGATCTTGATAACATGGTATGAGGGTTAAGCTGATAGTACGTTAGAGAAGTTTAGCTAAGTGCATGTCTAGGTTGGATAAGTTGTATCCTACCTGGTGCATCTTGCTAAGTGAAACTAGCTGAAGCTAACGCACCTCATTCTAAACCAATTATACCAAGTTTAATATTAAATCTGTTTGGGTGTTTGTTCCTTTTATTGGCTTTGTCTAAGGCAATAGTTGTCCAAAATAATGCCCCTGTGCCTTGCCACAACCTGAGTGAGCCAAAACAAAACTTAAATCTAACCCAAGATCAAATCGCTTTAGAAATAAAAATCAATTAAAAATTAAAAGACCCATCTCACAAAACTCATAAAATTACTATGTATTGTGTGTACCGAGACACAGAGAACGGATAAGACTTTGGAAAATAGTTTGAAAAGGTTTTCAAAATTTATAGGACTATTTTCTTAAAATTATTTACAAAATAGTGATTCACATAATAATGTTTAATATATTTGATTGAGTGTGATTATACATATCTTTTCAAAAAAACCCTACACACTTAGGTATTTTTCCTTGTGATTAACAAGGATGTCCTAAAAGAGTGTCACATTAAGGGGGAGTCCTATTGATGGACCAATCTTTAAAAGGAAGTTTTTCAAATTAAATTGACATAAGTTTAGAAAATTTGTTTGAAAATGTGTTTTTCCTTCAAAATATCTTTAAAAATTTTGATTTTTTTTAAATATTTTAAAAAGTTAAGTGATTATTTTCAAAGGAGATATTTTAAATTATGTGATTATCTTGAAATGGTGTTTCAAGAAGGTAAAAGAGAGATGTCTTTTTGACCAAGGAATACCTATCATTGTTGGTGCAATAACTGAGGTCCTTAGGAGTCAAAAAGTAGATAGTCTTGTTTTTTTATGCATGTCAAAGGGCAAAAGAAGGATTTAAGTTAGAAAAACTCTAATTCTTTGATTTTGGCATAAGACAAGTTAGGTTAAGTGATTAGCCTAACTTATACAAATTGTCAAACATCAAAAAAGAAGAAAATATTGGTGCAATCAGTCCCAGGGTTTCGATGTTTGATAATATATCAGTGTCCGACCAAGATTGACCAAGGGTTGATCCCAATAGGTCAGGTTGACCTGATGTTTAGAAGTAAGTGGGAAAGTCCAAGCAGGTTTAAGATGATCGAATGTTTGACAGTTGGTAAGAAGTCCTGACAGGTCAGACCTAGGCATGAGTGAGAAATCCTAACAGATCAAGGTTGACCTAGGCAAGTGAGAAAGAGAAAGTCCAAGTAAGTCAAGGGTAACTAGATGTTTGCCAAGAGAAAAATCCAGACATGTCAAAAGTCGAGATAGGTAAAGGTTGACCGGATGTCTAACAAGAGAAAAGCCTAAGCAGGTCAAGGATGACTGGATGCTTGGCAAAAGGAAAAACGCTAGGGAAGTAAACCCTAGGTAGTGTGGGAAGTATTGGAGGAGTGAACTCCAAGCAAGTAAGCCTAGTAGGTTAGGAAGACAAAGAACTAGGCTTGTTTGTATGCTTGTTGTCTTGCAAAAAGCTTAGATAGATGAAGACTCAGAAGACCAGAGGACGACCGTAGACCGAACCTTTAGTCGTAGCGACCGGAATATAGATAGATGATGACTTGGAAGACCGGAGAACGATCGAAGATCGAACCTTTAGTTCAGACGACTAGACACTATTTTGATCGACCAGAATAGTCTAAGCGATTAGACCTTGGTCCAAGCGACCAGAAACTATCCAGTCAACCGTAAAACCCTGATAACGTCGGGTTTTGTGAGATTCGATCTGCAGATAAAGTTGACCAAGATTTGGTCGACCGGACAAGCTTTCAGTCGACCGAAAGAGATCAAATCAGGCTCTATAAAAGGGAGGCTAAGGCTTAAGGATCCACAACTGATTCACATTCAAAGCCATCATCTCCTCTCTTCTCTAAGTGCTCGAAGATTCTGTTCGTGCGATCCAAGAGACTCCAAGACAAGTGCATCGGCATTCAAGATCTCCATAAAAGAACCACATTCAATAAACTTGTCTATTTGCTTATGCTTATTTAGTTTATTACTTTGTGTATGTTGTACCTGATCTAAATTTTCTCCTTCGCCAGAAGGTTTCCGGAAAAGAGAAAAGAATAGTGGACGTCACAATCTGTGCATAGCCTTGGACGTAGCAACTTGGGAGTGTAAACCAAGTAAAAAATTTGATTTATCCTTCTCTTTTAAGTTATTTATTTTATTATTATCAGCTGCATAAACTCCGCCCATGACGAACTAGTCATGGCCGGTCCCAAGCCCGGATAAAGGAGGAGGGTTGCGTTAGGTTGCCAGCCAGCGTTAAACTATGGCAAATTTCAATGAATCAGCTGCATACTAACTCGGTAGACGAACAAAACGAAAGAGAAAAGTGTGAGTGTTATTCACCCTTCCTTTAGCGCACTTTACGATCCTACATTTATCCAGCTCTTGAGCATTTAAAATTAATAGTTCCTAGTCTTCTAGTCTTAAATCTTTAGATCATAAATCTTATTAGTTAGGCAAATATAATAGGTTTTTTTTTCATTAAGAGTGTTCATAAACGTGCTTTGTACCCTTTTACTTTGATTTATTTATGGTCCTAATTATGCCATTTCTACACTTTCATCCATGATTTATTCTTGAATGACATTGTGTCATTGATATTTATACTTGAATGACATTGTGTTTCACAATGAAGGAATGGCCTAAAATATTTTCTATATTCTCCTCTTTTATGTTGAATTTAATGACTAGTTTCAAACATCTATCAAGTCTTCATGCAATGATAATCCTAAGGAATACTTTTGATTCCTCCCTATCATTCCTCACAAGTAAAGGTATTCTTCATCAACTTCCATGTTTATATACCCCTAGGAAGAATGGTGTAATTGAAAGAAATATCAAAACCTAGTCAAGAATGCCCAAGCACTCTTTTAAGACATGCATTTTCCTTTTTCATACTGAGTTGATGCTCTTCTTACTGCTTGTTATCTCTGTGGCGAATTTCCCTTCACCAGTCAAGAGGTTATGTACCGTATCTCACGAGGGTGTTTGGCTTCACTTATTTTGTTCATTGAGCATCTTCTAGAAGATAAGTTATCTCATTTTTCTCAAATGCTCTTGCTTCTAAAAGGGATGTCACTAATGTGACCTTTGAGTCTATTCAATTCTTTCCCTTCACACCACTCTATCAGGGTCTGTGCAAAAAATTCTCCATGTTCATTGTCATGCTTTCACTTAGCAATTGTAGACCTTCTCCTACCTACACATTTTATTGTTAAGGTCCCATTATCTAACACTTGAGTGACCTCAAGCACTTCCTAGGGATAGAAATCGCTCATTCAAAGGAAGATATCTACATTTTGCAATGCAAATATATAGTAGATATACTCAAGGAGGCTGGCATATTAATAGCTAAATCAGTAGATACTCTCATCAAAAAAAAAAAAAGAAGCCAAAAACTTATCTAGGAAAATATAGACAAAGTAGAAAAACTTTTGCCCATCTCACAATCACTAGAGTTGATATTTCGTTTGTTGTTAGTGTGATTGGTAAATTTTTAAAGAACCTATGTCATGACCCTTGGGAAGCAACTAGGATACCAATGGGAAAGCAACTTCAAGGATTTTATGATACCTCAAAAGTCTTCCAGGTAAAAATATTTTATTTCATGATTAAGGTCATCTTCAGATTGTGATACTCGGATGCGGATTGGGTAGGTTCTCCCACATATTAACGATTTGCATCTAGTTATCTAAAAGCAAGAAATAAACGCTAGTAGCAAAAGGTAGAGCTTATCAAATAGATTGGAGATTAGGATCTAGTAAGTTCAAACCAGACTCAACTTGAATTTATTTTATTTTGTTCAGTTTAAAAATGAACTAAATTTATACACAGAATAATATAGTTCAATTCTTTTAAATTAAGGTAGTATTTTAAAAGATGTCACTACCGCACCCCTCCTGTAGCACCCACCCACCCGCGCCCGTCACCTCTCCTACAACACCTACCCACTTCCCACCCTTAGGTGGCCCGCCGCCACCACCGGCCACATGTTAAAGTAAATCATTTTTTCTTTTTAATTTAATTTATCAAAAATATTATAGATAGAGTACTTTTATATTAAAACCTCTTTACCAACTCTATCAAAAATGTTTAAACTTGATGAAAATCGCTTCAACATAGTCAAATCACCATAAAATTGTTGTACTAGCTACCAACAACACTAGAATAAGGCTATTTTTTTATATAATAATTATTTATTTTTCATTTTTATATAATAATTATATCATGTAATGTGTAATATCGAATTATTAATATTTATTTATTTATCTTTTTTTATATAATCTAAGTGTTCGAGCTTCGTCCGACTAATCTCGGAGATAAATGGCCTTCCCCTTGGTTCGCCTACCGAGTAAATCTAGAACACAATTTATGCACACTCAAAAATCGACCTCCAAGATATTCGTTCCATTTGGGATTCAAATCCTAAACCTTTGAGTGTTTTACTACTGTACCACATCCGTGGGGGCTATTTATTTATCTGTTTATTTTTATATGATGGTAACCTCATTAGTAACATTACTTAATATTTTATTTATAGTCATGTCAATTTTTTGTTATAGATTAATAATATTATCTATTTATTTTTAACATTGGATTACATGTATATGTAACATGAATTATCTTAAAATTATAAGATATATATCACTAATACTACATATTGGGCGCAGTTATTAAACTCATAATAAGATATCAGATTATTAGACTAATAATTGATTTAATTTTAATTTGGATTCCATTAGCAAACTAGATTAGAATTAGATTTATTGTTTATATAATTATTATTTATATTTATGTTAATTGTTTTTCATTGTTAATCCTCCAGTTATATAATATGTAATTATCTGTAAATTATAACTATTTATAATTTTATTGCTTCTTATTGCTAGAAAGCGCTAAAAATAATAGATGATTAGTTCTGAATAAAAAAAATCAATCAAAGAGATTCATTTAGAAAAACAGCATGTTAGATATTAGATGGGAACATGATAATTATTAAATTTAAAATAGTTGAATGCAAATATTTAACGTTCTAAAGAAAATTTTACTTCTATGATAATGGTATAAAGAAATATAAGTTGCATTAATTCTTAGGTTCTTTGTATGTGTTTTGTTTTCTCATTCATTAAACAAACTTTGTTTGTTCTTTACATTTTTTTTTTCTTTTTTTCTCAGATTTTGATCCCACCAATTCAACTCGGCTGATCCCTACGATTTTGAAACATCAAGTACCAATACCACCACAGGTACCAATGTTGAAAACCATCTTTTAATAATGCGAATTTAAAAATTACTCTAACTAGATGTCACTTGTTCTAACATGTCATATGTAAAATATTTATGCTAAACTAAAGAACTTATTAAAAAAATCTATTATTCATATAAGATGAGCCAAAATATGATGCAAGTTGTTTCATGTATCTTGAACTTGTCAACAACGCTTATAGCTTGGTGAACCCTACAAACATTGATGATGGAGCATGTGACAGTCAAGATTGTCTAAGTTTAAACTGGAATCACATAAATTCAGCAATATTATGCGGCACATGATGGTTATGTGACTTCATGGATTAGTGATGTTATGGGTCTATGATAGCCAAGTGCTACCTATCTGGAGATCACATAGCTTGAGCCCATGATGATAAGGGACGTCAATACCTAACTAAAGATCATGAGAGCCATTATGAGACATTGTAAGTATCTAACCATTAATCTCAATAACTTTTACAAGAGGCCAAAACAATTTGGCTTTTTGCTAATCAACCCCTTCGGGTTATTTGATTGATTCACTCAATTTGTGTTAAGCATGAGCCTTAAATTGTGCAAGGAATAAATGAATAAACTTAAGAGGTGGTGCATTGCATGATTGCATCCATCTTCATCTATTCTTGTCCATCCTTCTCTTATTCATTGTTCTTTTGTAGGATCTTTTCCACCGATGCTACTAATAATTTGTATTTTGCACTTATACTTGGATCAATTTAAGATGAGTTATTAAGCATTACTACTATTATGGTTGCTTCAAGATACTATTATCAGGGTCAAAGTGTTGTATGACTTTTTTCAGATTCCTTTTTATTTGCTGCTCTTTTACTATTTCGCACATGCTTTGTACGAGATAGATGTTGTGTGAGGACGTGTTGTGTTTAGTGGCCCCTAAACATAGTCAATGTTCGGCATATTAGAGGTATTGATGGAACTGTGTGCAACTAAGAAAAGTTCACTCAATGCATGAGTAAGATACCTAATTTCTAATTATTTGGCCATCCAACGTGATAATTGACAAATGAGCCAATGAGCTAAAAGGCCCTATGTGAACATAAAGTATGGATTACTATGGAGAATGATAAAACCAAAAATGAAATTCATCATGTTGAAAATAATAGAAAAATAAAATCATCTATGATCACCAAATACATCTATGATCACTTTAAACCCCAAACAAATGAGATAAAAAGTCCTCTGTGACCATAAAGTATGGATTAATATGGAGGATGATAAAACCATAAATGAAATTCATCATGTTGAAAATAATAGAAAAATAAAATCATCTATGATCACCAAATACATACCTTGACACAATATTTGCTGAATGAAATAAATCTCCATGTCTAAGTTCCGCAATAACACGTAACCGACTAAAACAACATAAACAAAAGAAGTATGTACGAAATTAGATAAATAAAAAAAAGAAATAACATTACAAAGGTAAGATAATGAAAAGAATATTCCAATAAATGTTAACTCATGGAATATTGAATTGCAAAGATTGCTTCTACAACCTGTATCTTGTAAATGTAGTTAGCACAGATTGAAAATCATCTAGTCCTGCATGGTATCCTTCTCTCACTTTAACATTTACATTTTTTTCTTCTTGACCATGTGTTTGGCTCGCTCTGAGCCGCCTCTTTTGTAAGTAACATTCTTGAAGCTCATTAAACTATACAAATGAAAAGGAAAAAAGTATTATAAGGAATAATCATAAAGAATTCAGTTAATAAAACTTTGTTAAAAAAACTTTGTTAAGATGGAGAAAATAAATGGTTAGAAAAATAAAAAATATATATATAATATAATTTCTAACCTTATAAAATATACTACTATTGATAAATTAAATTATTCTATATATATATTTGATTTAATTTTAAACTGATCAAAATAAATCCAAATTAAATTCAATTTAAACCTACTTGATCTTGCCATGTTTACTTAGTACATTTCAACTAACCCTAAATTGTCTTTTACTCAATAAGTATCAAATATTTCATAAGATAATATTAAAACTTGTACTCAGAGATAGCTCAATAGTAAGCATCTATAACAATCAAGTAATAATAAAAATATTTTTTAATTAATATATTTATATTTTTAAAAGTACAGAAATCGTATCTGCATGATACGGTACAGAAACTGTATTGTTCTGGTCATAAATCGTACTTTGGACAAGGCTCAAAATTTTAAACCAAGTTAAAATCTTTTTATTGCTCTCTTCTCAAAATCACCACAATTCATCTCGCATGTGAAGTTGTCACAGTAGCTCGAAGCCTCCTTTTTCAACCTCACCTCGAGCTCATCGCACAACTAGCCACCTTTCCCATAGCACCTTCTTGAAGGATGAGAATCCCCATCTTCCTCCTGTGACTTTGCAATGAGACCACCTGTACCGCCTTCTTGAAGCACAATAAATCCCATCTTCCTCCCTCCTATGACTTCACCAAGAATCCCACCTCTACGCCACCACTATGGTGCTCCATCAAACTGCATTTTATTCTTATCTAATTACTAGTCAACCTAATTTGAGTTTATTGTGGCACAGCTCATATGAACAAAATTGTACCCAAATCAAATGCAAATTTAAACATATATTATGTTTAAATCTAAAATATATTGGGATAGCAAATCACATTGTTTGTAAAAATAATTTAATTAACTTGGCTATTCTAGTGATATAATCTTGTATAGAATGCAATCAAGGAATAAAATTCCTGTAGCTAACCCTAATAGTTGAGACAAGCATGCTTTGATGATGATAACATCATTGACTAATCATATCATCTCTGCTGGCTGAACACATCCAGAGGGAGTCTTAGCAATCATTAAACTAAGAGAAGGAGGCCTAAAATTATAGATTAGGATCGAGGGTATGTGCAATTTACCCTACAATTAAGGCTCTATAAGAAACCTGTAGTTATAGATTAAGAAAATATTAATAGTCCAATCACTAACCTGAGCTTGAATTCTTCTCTTTCTTGCTATGATTCTTCCTGATTGAATCAGAGGACTTGTTTCAGAACCACTAAAAGCATCTTTCCTTTGGTACTCTTGATGGCTCAGTTGAACTTTTACATCATTACTCTTCGCTTGTAAATTTCCAGAGCATGTTCCCACAAGAGAGCTTCGAGCATTTGAGACAAGTATACTATTATGCTGGTTAGCACTGGGAGACCACAATTTTGTTGCAATCGGATCATCCAAACTGCGCAATTTGACAGAGAATCTTTCTCTTGCACAGTAAAGTTCTGTTCTGTGCTTCTCAACGGCATTTATATCTTCTTTGACGTACTGTAAATCAGTTTGTACCTGAACAAAAATATATATTTTAGATCTTGAAACATATAGGTCAATTTAGGCCAAAAAAAACTAACTTATGCTTGAATTAGTTTGCCATTTGATGTTAGTAAGACCAACCTCATTTAGCTCTTCTAACTTTTTCTTCTTTAGACACTGTAAAAAGTCAAGCAAAATTTGCATATTCATTTCGGCCTCTTGTTGTTCCATTTTCCGCCTTTTCTCAGTGAGCAGACCCAGCAGACCATCTAACTCTTTAACTGACATCTCACATCCCTGTCTACAAGAAAAATTCATATTTCCACCAGCAATGACTGAATCAGGAAGGAAATTATTTGTGCTAGCAATAAGGTTTAACCTCAAGCAGAAAAATATCTTATTTAGATATAGATCCTAGAATATAGAATGAAGAAATTATCCAAAAAAGTCTGCTTCTTATTGGTAGATTCAACTGACTAATAAGCATATTTCCATCAGTACCACATCCAACTATTCTGAAATAAAGCTTTATCATCAGCAGCCCCCCCCCCTCCCTCTCTCACAAAAGTATATGAATGATTGAACAACTAAAGTACTGCTTCATAAAATGATTGAACAAGAAATATGACAATAACAATCACTATTCATCCTAAAATTTATATGTGAGAAACTGTTAAATGAGAAAGAAAACAGAAGTGATTGTCTTGATAGATTAAGACAATAACATAGCCAATTTTTACTACTTCCAAATTAGTACATTGATATAACACATCCAATATCAGGTGGAGAAAAGAAGAATTGACCTGTTGCAATGCTAGACGAAGATGCTCAACTGGGGATGCTGTTTTTGCAATTTGACAGGCTGAATGCTTTTTCAAAAGCTGCAAGTTTAGATAGCAACATTAGCATGAGATCAGACATGCTTTCGCCTAGAGCTTATTTAAAGTCAGACAGTGGAAGAGAACAAGAATGTGTTTAACTTAAATTCATTTGACAAATATTTTGGATTCATTATGCCATATAAGAGTTAGAATATTGACCAACTCCTAACTTCAATATACTTACCAAATTTGTCTAATTATCCAGAATGTCAATTAATGCTTATGAATGAAGCAACCATTGGTACTTGGATAAATCATTTAACCTTTCCATACCCATGCCCAACACTCATACTCAAGGTCATCACCGGATACCTCTACTGAGCACGTGGAAAATTTTCAATAAATAACAATGTCAAACATTTATATCCTCAACCATGTTGGATACTCAAACCCTAGTCCAAGTAATATAGTGAGTGACTACCAGCTTGAGATTATGAAGCTTCGTATGAAACCCAAACAAGAAGTCATTGCACATTGCTAGCTTAACAATAAGTTGGGAAGTGTTGTTCAACCTCAAGTGTATGTATGTAGTCTGGTAGGTCTGGTTGAAGCAGTCAAACCAAATTGCTTGAACTAGTCATGCAAGGGCATTAGGTCCATGGTATTCATCCATAAAAGAAAGAAATTGAAAAGATAAGAGATTTTTCTGCCAGATATCTCTCTCTTTCTCTTCTTTTTGTCCATACTTCCCCTCTCCTTCATATTCAGTTTTCTTTTGGTTACATGATACCAGCGATTAAAATATCGTTCCGTGCCGTCTGGCTCGGACGATTTTTACCGTTCCGCCACAGCACCGAAATTTGCGCAGTCAGCGCAAAAGTTTCGTGTGTCACGGCATACGTCACGCGACGGAAGGAATCGCCGACAAAAGGAATCGCCGACAGATGGAATCGCATCGCGCGCGTCGCACGACAAAAAGAATCACGACAGGAGGAATCGATTTGATTCCTCCTGTCGATCGATTAATCAAAAATAATTGCTATATAATATAGGGAAGGCAACGGCGAAGGCAATCGGTGAGCGATCGGTAGATGGGAGGCAGCGGCGAGGCGACGGCGAGGCAGCAACGAGGCAGCAGCGAGGGCGGCGACCACTCTGGACAAGTATGGTTTCAATTTCACCTAAATGCGAGCGGAGGAGGCGACGAAAACTTACCGGAGGCGTCGCAGGACCCGGTGATGCCTCCAACCATCTTTGCAAAAGTCACGGCCTCGTTGGAGCCTCGGAGGAGTTGCAGGCGCTGCTGAAGGCGTCGAGGGATGCCTTTGGTGCCGCCGGAAGCGTCGCCGGCAGTGTCGCAGGACG